>JARQOC010000009.1:103642362-103677623 GCA_033576535.1 Allobates femoralis | reverse complement strand
AAATGTGTTAAGTTATTGCACAAAATTACAGGCTTTCTTCAGATGCTTTATAATTAACAATACTAGAATGGGTTTTTAGATATCACAGTGTCAGGTACATGACATAGTAATAAAAATGCAAGAATATAAAAATAGGTTAAGCAGAGAAAGCTGTTTTACACAGTGTTTAACCCAAGAAATCTTTAGTCATATGTAGAAATTGAACATACACATGCAGCAGAGATAAATTTGGCAGTGCAGCAGGAATGGTTTTGTAGTTCGGCACTAACGATGAGTGAACCTTTTGATGTTTGGGTTCGGGCGGTGCAGCCAAACTTTTTGGCGCACTAGTTGTGACCCCGTGCCTTAATGAAAGTCACTGATTGGTAGTTCAGCTCTCCCCCCACATACAGCCAGCTATAAGTAAATCACTTCAGGGGGCAAGTTTTGCTTTTTTTCATTAGTTTTGGACTCACACTACACCCAAAAACTGTGCTATTAAGCCAAGTGCGAGCCGATCAAACATTGCATGCGGTGCCCGACCCAACTGTGCCCGACCACAGTGATGGTAGCTCCAGTACTTTGCAAACGTAAAGCACCCGAACTCTGAACCCAAACACCGGGAATTTTGGTGGACCAAACCAAACCTTGAAAGGTTCACTCCTCTCTGTTCGGCACCACTTTTTGTGGCAAATCTTTCTCTGCTATTTCTTTTTTGTATGTTTTTTTGCAGGATTACCATTCTCCTTAACATTGAAATTGAAAACCAAGAAGGAAACATCATGGAATTACAGAATTCACAATATGGAAAGACATGGTAATGACATAGAAATTGAGAAAAAATGGAAGCAAAATTTTGAAAATATCTTGGTTTATTCAGTATCGAGTATGAGTGCCATATACAGAGATCACCACACTTACACACCTTGCCTTATATCAGTGAGGTTATTAATGGTTGTCTAAGGAATGTTCTGCTGCTCTGAATGCACTTGGAAAGTAAACCATCAAGATCCTTTTATAATTGCTGACCAATGAGGTCCCAAATGTGCTCGATGGGAGACGAGTTTGGACACGCAACGTTTAGCAGGATTAGACCATGCAGGCTGCTCACAGTAGCACAGGCACCATACAAGCTGGAATTGTCATGTTGAAATATGGCTCCTGAGATACTTTGGAGAAGAAGCAATAACACTGATTACACAATTGATCCAGTCTGAACTGCAAGTGAAATTGGACATCACTTACCAATCCTAAGGTATAAGAGTCTACACAAACCATCAGAAGGCATTTGCATGACATTGGTCTATGAGCAGGATGTCCAACTACTGGTCTTCTATTGACCTCATTCCACTACTCTCAAAGGCTATCATGGTGCAGAGGAATAGAGGATGGAATGGAGGTATATTATCCTAAGGGATGAGTTGACTTTTTTATGTATGCATTGATATCCAGAGATAGGTCTGCAAACTATGTAGGCAAAGCCATGAAGACGCCACCATGAGGGAATGTGACACCTGTTCAACTCCTGGAAATATTGCATGGAGTGACATAACGGACAGTAACTGAACCTTTTATTCTTCATTCCAGATACACTAGCAGTGCTATATGTTACATGATTAGGTCATAGAACCAGTGGTGTAGCCATTTCTCCAAAGTGTTGGAGGACTGTGTTTCAACTTAGCAGCAAAAGGCTGCATGTTGGTCATGTCTCATACTATTTTAGCAGTCTGTGTGGCCTAAACATGCTACCATGGCCTGCAGCATTTCCGGATTTGTCTGCCATCGAGCACATCTGGACCTTTATTTATTGGCAACTGAAAATGGAGCAGCCAGCAGTGGATCTTGATGATTTACATGCCTGATTGAATTCAGCATAGCAGAACGACTGTTCCTCATTGATAGCAGGTGAGGTGTGTAGGTGACTGCATTCCTGTGTGATGCTTATATTGATGCTTTTTTGTTTCCATTTTTTTCAGTATTTGCATATCATTAACATGTCTATCGATCAAGTGATTTCTATAATTCCAAGACTTTCACTGCTTGATGCATTTTCAATATTGAGGAATGTATATTAATGGCTTATCCTTAGGATAGTTCATCAGAATCAGATAACTAAATAACCCTGCAGCTCCCTTATCAACTGTTTTTAGCTCTGGTGTTGGCCAAAATGGAACAGTGAATGGATCATAAAAGCACAGCCTCATTCAATGTGTACTTGCCATTCCTATGTAGTGCTCTATTCCAATTTATGTGAATAGGAGCTGAGCTTCAGTCCTAAGGAATGACCACTACACAGTACAGAAGTGTTCTTTTTGACTCTGTTCAATGTTTTAATCCAGCCGATGTTGGAATTGAAAACAGCTGATTGATGGGGATGCCAGGAGTCAGATGCCGAGTGAATGGATTTTGATGACCTATAAAAAAGACAGGTCATCAATACAGTTAGCATGGGAAACCTTCTTTACAGTCTTCCTAATTAATGATTTTGAATTTTTGCATTTTTAATTTTTCTTTGCTTTAAGAGTCATACCTTAGTTATTTATCCACTGACATAGCCATGTATAGGATTATTTTTTTGACAGAACAATTTGTATTTTTCAATGGCACTATCCATCTTTCCAAACAATGTACTGGTAAACGGGGAAAAAATCTGTGTCATGAAATTGTGAAAACAGCGCAATTTTTCAATTGCTTTTAGGTTTTGTTTTTACAAAACTCATTGAAATATAAGAATGACTTGGAATAATAATTCTACAGGTCCATCTAGTAATGGTGATACCAAACTGTTTAGATGTTTTGTGTATTTAAACTTTTTTGCTTGTGTCCCCATATTTTGAAACCCATTACGGTTTAATTGTGGAAATGTCTAATGGTTTATTTTTTGTATGGCCAGCTCAAATTTTTATTGCTGCCATTTTGGTTAAGATACAATGACTGGATCACTTCTTACTGCGTTTTTCTGCGGTGTTTCTACAGCCAAAAAAAAACAAAGTTGTGGCTTTTCATTGTTTTTATATTATTCTTATTATTGACTGAGTTATTTAATTTTATATTTTCATAGACCAAACTTTTGAGAAGCACCACGGACTGACAGCCGGCTCTATAGTGATGCAATGCTGTGTCGGCTGTCAGTCAATACTGGGGGTGCGGATACTATGCTTACAGCAGTGACTAAAACCATGCTGTGCACACCCTTATGACTGAAAGCCTGAGACTGCCGAGTGGTTAAAGTTAATATCCTCCCGGCAGCGAGATTCTCACTGCTGCTGCCGCATGTTGATAGAGAACACCATTACCTCTATATTTGCAGGTTAATAGCATTTTTTCATTTCAAATTCCCTTTAAAATAATAAATAAATTCTTTTTGCAAATAGCTTTTATTAAAAAAAAATCTTAGCACGTTTGCTTACAGCTCTCATACCTATGTATGTGTCTTTATGGCACAGTCTGCAAATAATACTGTATATACAACCAAGTTCCCACTATTTTTGTAAAGACATTTACATTTAGGCTGAAGGCACACTGGCGCAAAAAATCGCATTGCACTCGGACCTGTATCTTTAAATGATACAGGTCACATCAACGCGATTTTCATGCATTACTCTCGCTTTGCAAGAGCAATGCAAGTGCAATCGTAGCATGCTGCGATTGCACGCGATTCCCTCGCACAAGAGGCCATTAAAAGTATATGGGTGCGAGTCAAACTCGCACCCATACACCGCACGGTGCAATAGTCGCACTCGTGTTTAAATTTCCCGCTTGCAGGTACAGTAACTAATCATCTTATACCACTGTGACAGCAGCGATACAAAATGTTTAGCTAATATAGTGATGATTTTTGTGAAATACTGATTTCCGGGGCTATTGCAGCTATTAACCCCATCACCATCCCGGTGATGAAGGGGTTAATAAGATGCTTGTGTGACACCATATATATAGAGAGTGTTCTCACTCTCTGGACACATGGTGTCATTATACCATGTGTGTGCAGGGGTTAAATCATCAGTAATTAGTGTTTAAGTAATTGTCGGCTTTTATTTCTCACTGTAAAAGCCGGCGCTATGTTACTGCATGTGGGGAGCTGTCCCCGCTGTGTTATGGTAGTAGAGTGTAACACCACCCCGACGCACGTTTCAATGTTTCTTAGTCATTTGACAAAGTTTCTCTGTTGCTTTTTTTAATATGTTTTAGCGAATTAAAAGAAAATTTGATGGGTACTCTTTAAGGTTAAGCCATTTATGCAATTTTTATGGTGCATTGCATTTGTTTCAATCATCTTAAATCATTTTATCAAGCACAGGAATAGCTCAATTAGCAGTTTTTGTTAGTCTTTTGGATAATAAAGATACTAGTAGACAACTCTATTACCAGATGTTGTTAGCTACAGTTACACATGTGTCTGCCCGGTGAATCACTAACATCCAGTTGCATCATCATTACTTAAGTTGTAAGACCCCTAGAAACCAATTAGATCAAGCAAACCTCCAAAAGTAAATGTCAGAACCTACCATAGCTCTCAGACCCTGCTGATCTGGAAGAGAAAGAGACATTAGGCTTTACTGCCAGTATTTTTACTTTGTGAATTGTTTTCTCTGTATTTCAGGTGATGCTGGCTGAGAGGCGTGGATCTGATGAACTGTATGCAATCAAAATTCTTAAGAAGGATGTCATTATTCAGGATGATGACGTGGAGTGCACTATGGTTGAGAAACGCGTTTTAGCATTGAATGAACGACCTCACTTTCTAACGCAGCTTCATTCAACATTTCAGACTGTGGTATGATTATTTAAATATTTGCGTTTTGCTAAATTTTTATTTCACAGATATAAAAATTATAACAAAACTACAGTCAAGCATGCAGTGTAGAGAAACAGAGCATAAGCCTAATTGCTGAGTGCTCTTTCATTTCACCTACTGAGTCGTAGTTACAGTGATTGGTTAACCCTCACTCGGTGAAGTGTACACGCTACGCCCCACAGACTAAATCTAAAATAGGGAAAGGCTTTACTAAGGTTGTAACAAATTGTCTTAAAGCCTGATTGAAGATATAAATTAAAGGTTAACCCAACAACATTTATCACCTGTCCACAGATGATCACAAGAAGTACAGGAGCGCTACCAATCCATTCACACAGTGGACACAGGATCTCTTGGATCGGTTGAGCTCCCAATGCTTGAATTCCTACTAATCATAATATCACATTCTGTGGCTGGGTAACAAATGTTTCAGAATAAGATCTTTAACTGTCCCCAAAGCATTAATTATAAGGAGCATCAAATGAAAAATTATTTACAAGGGATGTGTACTTATTTACTGTGTACAGTAACGTATTAAGGATATTCTGTTATTCTAGGATCGCCTTTATTTCGTTATGGAGTATGTGAATGGTGGTGACCTTATGTACCACATACAACAGGTTGGAAAGTTCAAGGAACCCCATGCCATGTAAGTGATTGAAGGTTAGAGTGGATTTCTAGTCTAGGAAACCTGTTTTTAAATACCCTATAAAAGATGTAAACATTTTTTTAAAAATGGGGTATGGATCCCGAGAGCTGAGACCAGCTCCAAAGACAGCTAGAATCTTTTGCTGTAGGGTACTTGGAACTCCTGTGCATTATGTAGACAGCCCTCTGATTATAATGATAGTTTTTTTAATGCTTTAGCTCACATTACATGGCACTGCATAAAAATTGATTAATGGGTTTTATGGTTATGCTAGTGCTGTGGATCCCCATCAATCATGTAATATTTTGTCCCCACCCTTGTACACATGTTGAGATAGATGATTATGTATGAATGAGGGTTGAATGAAAAGTTAAGCCTCCACCTTGGTATCAATGGGAATATTGTAATAAATCAAATTAAAAAAGAATCCATAGAATGTACTCTTCAATTACTGATATTTATTGTTCCACATAATTACCAGACCATTGGATACATTCTGACAACAATGAGAACATTTTCATAAGCTATCACGGAAGAAGTCAACACTCTGTTTCTTGTGTAATGCCGATTATGCTTAAAATTTCTCTCTGAGTGTTAGGACAATCATCCTAATTCAGTCTGTCAATGTTTTGCATGTTTAATTCAGTGGCTGCTGTCACAGGACTTCCAACTCTTCCTTTGTCATGCAAGTAAGATGTTTCCGTCTCACCATATTTAAGCTTATTGCCCCAATGACGCACAGTGTTCACATCAACACAATCAGCATAGGTGTCTTGCATACTCTGATGAATTTCAGGTGTGGCGACACCTTCTGCTGTCAAGAATCCAATGACAGGATGTTGTATAAATCGCATTGACCGACAGTCTTAACAGGGTTCCATTCTTTACACTGTAACAACACAAACATTCATTGCTAAGGCTTCCCACCAACTGAAGCTGTAGAGGAGAGTCTACTGACCAGTCCAGTGCCTGTCACATACCAGTGCTGCCATCTGCTGAGGAGTTACAAAGTTGGAGGCACTACTTTTCATTCAACCCTCATAGTTCTCTACGATTGTGCATTTGTCTAGCCACCTCTCTGTTCATGCTTCTACTTTAAGTCACCAGTTGCTTGGTTGTAGCCACCATTAGATAAATCGGATGTCTTTGAATTGATGCTAGTAAATAGTGTTGTTTCCATTAAATTCCAGTCATTGCTTACAATATTTTGTGTCTATTTGTAGGTTCTATGCTGCTGAGATTGCCATTGGACTTTTCTTCCTCCACAACAAGGGAATCATCTATAGGTATTTACTAATATAATACATTTTGTCTAAAATATAGGTGATTGGAAATACATAGTGTGTAATAATTAAGCAACATACTGAAGAAAGATTTGTAATTAGGATAACAAATGATGTTGTAATAAGATAACAAGTCATAATAGTCCTTCACTGAAGTATTGTAAAGCATATATTACTATTAGACATGAGCTGAGCGATCTGCGGAGGATTGAGCTTTCCAAAATTTGTGGCTTCACATGAACTCAAATTTTTTAATTTGTGGTTAGCAAGAGAAAAAACCTGTCGGGCACCATTTCCCAGACTAGTAAAGCATCAGAGAGAGGGTGAATGTAATTTTGATTGCTGAGTAGGCATCCCCATAATGTCCTGCGGTTATGACAACTTACGGATAATTATAATGCCATGTACAGTGGTGGTGAGTACCTGTCACATCACAGATCAGAGATTCCAGTGGAGCACAGGTTATACAGCAGAGTCGTTTGTAGAATCTCTGGAAAAGTTGCTCTCTTCTGTAGAATGTAAGCTCTTGTGGCCAGTGGTGTCCCCTCTCTCTTTTTCTCTCTTCTATAGAGTACAAGCTTTTGTGGCCCTCACCCTCATGTAGTGTGCCGGGATGCCGGGTAGCACACAGCTACCGCCCCGCACCACTTTTCACATGTAAATAACAAACGGTATTTGGTAAAAAGCCATCCCACCATGACATGATCGACCAACTCGGGATGGTTCTACTCTAATAATAAAACCTTTCCTTGCATCAGTTACATTAATGTGAATAAGGACAGAGAAGGATGGGCCCCAACTGCAGCCACCTCTCCATAGGATGCTATATGGATGAAATACTAGCTCAGAAAGATTGACCATGAGGGGTGAATTGTCTGTGGAGTGGCAACCGTGAGAAGGTGCTCTCACTATTGTTCTATTCCAATTTATAATCTAGCTCATTTTTATTTCAGAGGGAGGTCTTAAATATTGCTCTTTGTACAAAATAAGGGGTGTGATCATCCTGAGCTAGGCATTTCATCTATATAGAGAATAAAACCTTCCAAGGGAGCCAGCAGAGAAAATGCTCCAATAAAATCCAAAGATTTTTATTTGCCAAAATATAAACATAAAATCATTTGGTCAGTAGACACACATAAAGCAGAAAAACACATGAAGACAAGTAAAGGTAATGTGTTTCTGGACTCAGAGGCCCTTAAAACGTGTTACCTGTATCTGTCTTCACATGATTTTCTTTCTTTATGTGTGCCTACTGACCAAATGTTTTTATGTTCATATTTTGGCAAATAAAAATCTTTGTATTTTATTGGTGTATTTTCTCTACCTATTTACTTACAGGTTTTTTTTGTCTGTCTATGCTTTGTACCGTGCACTGCATCAGGTAAGCTGATTTTTTTTGTATTGTTCATTTCATTCAGGACAGGTGGCTGCAGTTGGGTCCCATCCTTTTCATTCCTTAATCACATTTATGTTATTGACATCATAGTAAGGTTTTAATCCTAGAGTATAATTGTCCCGATGGGTACACCTTGTCGCGGAGGGATGGCTTTTACACTCTTTGATCAAACAGTGTTAATCAAGTGCCCTATGTTATTTACAAGTGATACTACTATTTACTTACTATAGGGTATATACAGTGGCGTAACTAGAGTTTGATGGCCCCCGGTGTGAAATTTGGACGTGTTGGTCAGACGTTTGGGCCCCCTGTAACATTCTAAATCTTATAAAGATTCACAAATGTACCCCTTTCTCTTTCATTATGTATCAATATCCCTCATCCTGCTATATATGGTCCTCCTCCTGAAATATGCCCTTATCCTGTTATATATCCCCTATCCTGGTTGATATAGTCTTCCATTATAGTATAATACAGCCTCATATCCCTCCATATACAATAATGCAGCCTTATATCTTTCCACATAGACTAATGCAGCCTCACATCCCTCCATATAGTATAATGCAGCCTCATAGCCCTCTGTATAATATAATGCAGCCTCATAGCCATCCATATAGTATAACGCAGCCTCACAGCTTTTCATATAATATAATGCATCCTCATAGCCCTCCATATAGTATAACACAACCTTACAGCCATCCATATAATATAATGCAGCATCATAGTCCTCAAAAATATTATAATGCAGCCTCATAGCCTTCCATATAGTATAATTCAACCTCATAGCCCTCCAAATAGTATAATGCAGCCTTATAGTCCTCCCTATAGCATAATACAGCTTCATAGCCCTCCAAATAGCATAAATCCTCCACACACACTGCCCCCTATAAAATGCCCTCACATACACACACTGCCCCCTATATAATGCCCTCACATACACACACAGCCCCATGTATAATCTCCCACATCCCCTGTATATCCCTCCCACACACATACTGCCCCCTGTATAACACCCCGCACACACAGACATCCTGCCCCCTGTATAACACCCCCAAACACACACTTCCCTCTGTATAAACCTCACACACACAGACACATACTGCCTTCTGTACAACCACACAGACACACACACACACACTGCCCCCTCCTCAAGAAATGTCAGTATATAGGCTCTTCAGCTTCTGAATGAAGCTCACACATACTAATCCCAACGGCCGCTGTGTTCTCACTGTGATGAGGTCGCAGTGTGATGACCTCATCACGGTGCTGCATGCTGGATAACGGGAGTTTAAAGTTACAGTGACAGTCCTCCGGCAGCTGTGAACAGTCGACTGGGGACCGCCCGGGCAGACCGCCGCGCAGTGACGTGGATGTGCCTCCTCAGGGATGCATATCTATGTGAAACAGGCACTGAGGTCGCAAGGTTCCTCTGGGCCCAGTAGCAGTCGCGATTCCAGATTTTATGTCCCTGGGTATGTGCTCATTTTGTGTTTTTTTTTTTTTTGTCTATGAGACGGCCATGGTGTAATGTTGCACTTAGTACAGCACATATACCAACTTAAACTTTGGCTTATTATATTTATTGTAATGCATTATAGTTTTGTTGCAGAATATTTATGAGACCTGTAGATTCCTAGGTACTTGAGCACATTGGTTTATTTTCTGCTGGAACATATCAGTGAAATTGATGACTGATGTGACAGCAACTTCAGTAAGGCAATCAGCAGCTTTGACTCCTGTTTGTGTTGTTTGGTGTCTCTTTGGGTCAAATTGTCTCTTCAGGGAGGAAGTAGACGAACTCTAGTGCTACCAATTGGAAGTAGCAATCCTAAAAGTCAAAAACAATACTTTAACAAGGCTTGTCATATGAGCAGAACTTCAATTAGCAGACACTGTGTTTCGGGAAAATTGCCCCTCGTCAGTGCAAAGTATGGAACCTGATCTGGCTGTATGAGAGGCCACTATGAGAAAAAGTTTTCTGGGTCCTCAAATTCAACCCATTATAGTAAGTACATGATCATGTGTACTATAAAGAAAGAGAAATGAGTCAACTGGGGATGATAGGATTGTTGTAAAGCCACTGTCACCTTACCAGATTGCTGTAGCAACAAATTGGAATAACAGTTATTACTGAACATTTAGAGCAATCCTTACACATCAAGAAAACATCTTTGACTTGTCACATAAGAAATTAAATCAAGTATTTTGGATTTGAATGGAAAGATTTTGATAATTTGGAAAAGAATTGAAGTTTTATCCTTTGGTGCAGTATCGTGGTATTCTCTGACATATGTGATCATTGATGTTTCAGGGTAAATAAATATCACTATAGCTTCTCTTTGTAGAGAATTTCTAACATATGTTCTGCTAAATTATCTTGGACCATTTACTTCAGTCTCTTACTCCCAATAATATGTGTATTTTCTATGCAGAGACTTGAAGCTGGATAACGTCATGTTGGACGCTGAGGGACATATAAAAATCACTGACTTTGGGATGTGTAAAGAGAACATTTTCAGCGGTGCCACTACTCGCACATTCTGCGGGACCCCAGACTACATTGCTCCAGAGGTAATTCATTGTACGTCCATATATCTGTCTAAACTCTCTGAATCTGGACCTGTAGCCTGCTTTAGTTATTTTGTTTTTTGCTTTTGGGTGTGTAATACTTCTCATCTGGATTCATGTCCAGTGTTGGACTGACGTGCCGAAGGCTAACCAGTAACATTGACACCGGGGGCCACTTTTTAGTTACCGTACATGATAATATAACATTACCCTTGACAATGTCATGAGGAATTTCGTCTTGTTCTGCTAACCATCTCTCTTGTCACTGATACTCATTTATGTATATAACTAGCTGTGAGCCCGATGCAAATGCATCGGGTGTCTAGAATATTTTTTTTTTTTTTAGATTTTCAAATAATAATCCAATATAGTAGATAGGAATTTTTTATTTTATTATTTATTTTGTTTTGTTTTTTTACTATTTTTATTATTATTAAATGTATTTATTATTTGTTATTTTATGAAAATTTATTTGTATTAAAATTATTTTATTTTATTTAAAAACCGCATCTTGCCACACCTGCCGCAAGTCCCCCTATACTTTCTAAGGGGATTACCGCAACCGCGCTGCAAGTGCTCGCACTCAGCCAGCGACTCGCAATGCGGCGTGGCCATTGCTCGCGCGTGGTGACGTCACAGCGTGACATAGCCACGGCGTTTTCGGGGTCCGACACAAAAATGCCTACGGCAATTATATAGTAGATAGCTACTTTTTGGGGGAGTCCAATACTTTTTTTGGGGGGTCCAATACTTTTTGGGGGGGTCCAATACTTATTGGGGCGCGTTCAATGCTTTTTGGGGTGCGTTCAATACTTATTGGGGCGTGTTCAATGCTTTTTGGGGCGCGTTCAATGCTTTTTGGGCCTGTTCAATACTTTTTGGGGGGCGTTCAATACTTATTGGAGTGTGTTCAATACTTTTTGGGGCGCGTTCAATACTTTTTGGGGCGCGTTCAATACTTATTGGGGCGCGTTCAATACTTTTTTGGGCGCGTTCAATACTTATTGGGGTGTGTTCAATACTTATTGGGACGCGTTCAATACTTTTTGTGGCGCGTTCAATACTTTTTGGGGCGCGTTCAATACTTATTGGGGTGCGTTCAATACTTTTTGTGGCGCGTTCAATACTTATTGGGGTGTGTTCAATACTTATTGGGGTGTGTTCAATACTTATTGGGACGCGTTCAATACTTTTTGTGGCGCGTTCAATACTTTTTGGGGCGCGTTCAATACTTATTGGGGTGCGTTCAATACTTTTTGGGGCGCGTTCAATACTTATTGGGGTGTGTTCAATACTTATTGGGGTGTATTCAATACTTATTGGGACGCGTTCAATACTTTTTGGGGCGCGTTCAATACTTATTGTGACGCGTTCAATACTTATTGGGGTGTGTTCAATACTTTTTGGGGCGCGTTCAATACTTTTTGGGGCGCGTTCAATACTTATTGGGGTGCGTTCAATACTTTTTGGGGCGCGTTCAATACTTTTTGGGGCGCGTTCAATACTTATTGGGGTGTGTTCAATACTTTTTGGGGCGCGTTCAATACTTATTGTGACGCGTTCAATACTTATTGGGGTGTGTTCAATACTTTTTGGGGCGCGTTCAATACTTTTTGGGGCGCCTTCAATACTTATTGGGGTGCGTTCGATACTTTTTGGGGCGCGTTCAATACTTATTGGGGTGCGTTCAATACTTTTTGGGGCGCGTTCAATACTTATTGGGGTGTGTTCAATACTTTTTGGAGTGCTTTGCTGGGCTAAACCTGAATGGTGCACAGGGGGTTAATCACATGAGTGAAGATGTGCTGATTGACTCACTGGGTTGCAGCTGGGAGTGAGTAGGCTGGAACCTGCCAGGTGTCTGAGTGAGGAGAGGACGATTCAGAAGTTCAGAGCACTGGCATGTGAAGAGGTGCTGGAAGTGATCCGTCCTCAGTGGGTAAGTGATGGGAGCCTACCAGCTGATGTGTGCATGGCAGCCAGTGTCCAAGGGCCAGGCGGTCACAGCTGACTTTGGGACATTGAGGGGGGGGGGGCTGTGCGGCCATTGAGGGGGGAGGGGGGGGTCTGTGCGGCCATTGGGGGGGGGGGCGGGCTGTGCGGCCATTGGGGGGGGGTCTGTGTGGCCATTGGGGGGGGGGGGGTCTGTGCGGCCATTGAGGGGGGGGTCTGTGCGGCCAGTAGTAGTAGTAGTAGTAGTATGATTGATGATGATCTGTGATAGCGACTCGCAATGCTTGCACTACCCAGCGACTCGCAATAGATCCCCATTGAAAGTATAGGGGGAGTTGCGGCAGCTGAGGTAGCGACTCGCAATGGCCTCGCGGCCATTGCTCGCGCTACCTCAGCGGTAAATCGCTAACTTTGTAGCCGGGCCTCTGGGGGGGGATGATGATGATGATGATGATGATGATGATGATGATGATGATGATGATGATGAACTCGCAATGCTTGCACTACCCAGCGACTCGCATGGATCCCCATTCAAAGTATAAGGGGACTTGCGGCGGCTGACGTAGCGACTCGCAATGGCCTCGCGGCCATTGCTTGCGCTACCTCAGCGGTAAATCGCTAACTTTGTAGCCGGGCCTCTGGTTCTATTTTCGGCCAACGACTCGCAATGGCCGCTTCGCGGCCATTGCTCGCGCGTGGTGACGTCACAGCGTGACATAGCCACGGCGATTTCGGGGGCCGACACGAAAATGCCTACGGCAATTATAGAGTAGATATAAACACATAACAGCCGTATCTTGGAGTAAAATGGCCACAGTACCTTATATTAATATTTACACCAACATAAGGCACCCACCGCAAGGGCAACCCCACACATATAACTACCAACTGTTCCCACAGCCAAGGGAAAGGGGTATTAACCCCCTCACAGTTAATATCCTAACATTGGCAGGACCTACACCGGCTAATTAAATTGTTGTTCCAGGAGCCACTATCCCCCATAGTGACTCCCACAGCCTTACAAACCTCCGTGGCCATTGCCAAACCAGCCCAGGGGTAGAGGTATTACCATCTCAAGGTTAATACCCCTAACCTAAGCGGAACCTACGCTTGCTAATTCCCAACCTCCTATGCCGCAGCCAAAGCAGCCCAGAGATAGAGGGATTAACACCCCACGGTTAATAACTCTATCCTTAGCGAAACCTACACCCGCTTATTCCCAACCTCCCTGGCCATCAGCAAACCAGTCCAGGGATAGAGGTATTAGTACCCTATGGTTAATACCCCATAACCTTGGCAGGACCTATGCCTGCTAATTAACTTGCTGTACCAGAAGCCACCATTCACTAATACTGGCTTTTCACCAAAGGACATGACCAATTATCCTGCCTCTGAACCAGATGTATCCACCGATGTGAGAAATACATTTATTTTCATATATTCAGCTTATATTCTTCATTCATTTTGATTTTCTAAAAGTTACCTTATTTTGTTTATTCCATTGTAATTTATATATATATATATATTCATTTTTATTCTTACTATTCCATTTCTTTGTTTATATACGAAACAAAGGACACATGCCTTGGCATTTTACATATCAATTCCCAAATACACTTGCATATATACAAAATATTTTCCTTATTTTTTTGCAATACATTTTTACTAACAACACACAAATTATCAATTACACAACTAAAAGGGGCGGGTGGGCTGCCGGTTCCAGCAGCACAAGAGAAGGTACCTTCCCCTTCTCGCTCCCTATATCCCCCCTCATATCCCTGCCCGATTATTCCCCTCACCAATCCAAACCCCTGAACATCCATAGTGCAGGCCAGTCTTACTCCCCATAAACCCCTATTAACCCCTTCACTCCTTGCCCTCTATAATTGACATGAGGCTATTCTGCCTGATTTAAGCTCCCGGAACAATCCTTATTCACAAATTCCTGTCTTTGTACATGGTGAACTTAGTATATTGTGCCAATTATGCCAACTATTACTCATATAGGTGGGGGGGGCTCACTCCAGCACAGAGGCACATTGGAAAATTCACCAGCTCCCCTGTAGGCTAGTTTGAGCTTGTTTGTGTCAATACTAGAATATATGGAAAGTTAATTTAAAATTCCAATAGCTCCACTTGAGATTTTTGCTGAAACAGCACTGGCTCTAATTAAGCTGAAGATGTCAATCAATACAGCAAGGGAGGAGCCAGCATGCAGCCTGTACACAGCACCTGAGAACCTCAATTGCATATTAACATGTATGGTGAATATCAGGTACGTGTATGTAGAGTGGACTGTGTTCCACACACAGCTGACCCCTGCACCTAACGATCACTGCTATCTAATAACCCCATTATTGCCATACTGATAAAGCCATGAAGCCCATCTGTTGCTGAGCTTCATAGGAGATCATTATTTTCCACATATTTCACAAAACTAAATGGCAAGCAATCAAATGATGGCAGGTAAAAAACCCCTTAGACCTTTTTCACATTGAATTTCTGCAAAGTATTTGGAGGCCCCCAGAGTCACCCTAATAACAGGTTCAGAAGCACCACTGATGGTCACAAAAACAAACATTTTCCAGTTGTTTTTTGGATCAAAAAAGGTATTTTGCAATCTTTGTTATATTGTGATAAAAAAAAAACATTCCAGATACAATCAACTATTACAGTTCTGATTTAACCTAGGTTTTACAACAAAGAGCAACAGTGATGTTTTATGTGTCACTATTAAAGGGAACCAACCAGCAAAAAATCCCTATCTAACCTATAAATATCTGTCCCTGGAGCCTAAAATGACTATTCTAACCATCCCTGACTGACTAAATCTAACTAAGTACACCCACAATAAATCACTTTTTATACTTACCAAATTCTTGTAGGCTGGGCGTTCCTCCAGGTCTCCTCGCTGCTGTCCATCTTCTTCTATGATTCAAATTACCCGCCCATTGCGTCCTCGTAATGAGCGGGTCACGTGCTGCAGGCCCCGCGTCACTTCCGCCTGCCGCGTCGCTGGGTCTATGACGCGCCCGGGCCAGCTTCAGCATGCCATCTGCGCATGCTCGGAAGCCGGCCTGGGTGTACCAGTGATCATAGTCTTCATTGACATATGCTTTCCTCACAACGTGTCTGTTATTTGAGTTAGGGCTCGCTCCCACTTGTGCATAAAATGGACGAGTGCAATGCAAGAAAAAAAATAGATTACACTCAAACGAATAATATTCAGGGGTCAGAGTTGGTCTGCGAGCTTTTCTTCAGCTGTTTTCTGCCTTTTTTATGTGTTACATAAAAATATAAAAAGTCCAATTTGCAGACTAACTTGGCTATAATTATTAGTGAACCCACGATGAGTTTAGAAACCATTTGAAAATATATTGTACAGATATTAAATATTAGTGATGAGCGAATCTGACAAAATTCAAACTTTGCTCAAATATGATAGATAAATTAGTTTTACATAATAGTGATTTGATGCAAACAGAATGTGTGGCTCCCCTGCGGACTGGTCGCCACAGTGATGCTGCACCTACTCCATAGGTGTGGTGTCACTGTTCCCAGGTGAGAGGGGTTGCAAACCCGGGACACACAGAATTGCACACAATGGAGGCCACTGGCTTTGCAGGAGCAGTGGCCACAAACCGTGGATAATCAGCAGGACGGTGGCTAGGACTATGGCCAGGGGACGTGCCGTTGCAGTTGCCCAACAAGGCCCACAGCCATCAGCCTGGGACCCTGTTCACGAAGGCGCAAGGCAGGCGAGGTGAGAATCCATCACAGGGAAGAGCATCCTGGGAAGGCCCATGAAAGGTGTCTCGGCAGAGCAATCCTAATCCCCTGGGATCTAACCTGGCTGCACTTTGGAGGAGCAGAGCACCCAGCTTGGTGGCCTTGCCCGGTCAGCAAGTAAAGGTAAAGAACTGCACGAACTGTCTGTGTCTTCTTTATTTTTATGCCCTGCGGCCCTCTTCATCATCACAGCCCCGTCCCTACTATAGACTTTTCCATCTGCCCTGGGGCTCCACTCCACCTGTGGGGAGCGGTACCATCTCGGCTGCCTTACCATCTGCCCCAGCGGTCTGAAACTGCAGCATCAGCCATCCCTGGCCGAGTGCCACATGTGGCGTCAAAAACTTTCCCCTGTAAATAATTCCCATTAACTGCAAGCCCAGGGTCATGGAGCTGTGTCACCGCCACCGTGATTTCCCTAAGAACTGACCGGCCCGGTTCTGAGTACCCCACGGCCTTGTGAGCGTCACAAATGTTTCTCAGTATGCTCTGCTCCAGTCTCCACAGCCCCAGAGTACAATGAACATGCAGTGAAGGAAAATGCCATGCTACTCACCTGTCCTCAGGATGTCCTCTTGAGCTACTCCATCATTGCAACAACATGATCAATCAAGTACAATGAAATGACAAATACAAGTACACTTAAAAATTATACTGCTCAACATTAAAACCGCAACACTAAGACAGAAAATTTGTGTGATCATGGAAATTATGGGATGGATAGTCATAATCATGATATGCAAATGATGGAAAAATGGAATCCAAATTTTCAAAATATCTCAATTTATTCAGCATTAAGTATGAGGGCTATGAACAGAAATTCCCACATTGATAGTGTTGGTTGCTATTAATGATGCTGCAGGCCATGGAAGAACATTTACACCACGCAGGCTACTCACCGTAATATCAGTAACATGTGACCTGGTGCTGTCGTGTTCAAAAACAGCTCCTGGGACACCGGAGGCATAGACATACCACTGCTTCTACAACCAAATCAATGTAATGCTGAGTAGTTAGTGTATGTGGAGTGAAGACTACAGGGTCTGGTTACTCTACATTATATCCTTCCACATCATAATCCCAGGAGAAAGACTTGTATGAAATTAGATTTTCATGCTGTTGACCATGTGATCTCATCAGATTTTCAGAATGGCATGTAGTAATCCATTCTATATTGTAAGTGTCATTAGACATCACATATCAAGTCTAAGACATCAAAAGTGTCTAAACTAGCCATCCATTTGCACAACTTTGGCTTTTGAGCCAGACATCCAGTAATCCAAGTGTTCTATTGACTTCATGCTACCAAAATTTGGCAATTTTGGCAAATTAGAATTCTGAAAGATACAGTCATCTCAACTGTAGGCAATTGATGGACCCCTTCATTTCATTGACATATCTGTGGTTGAGAGATCCAAAGAACAGCTAGCAAATGTGACACTTTAGTGGTGAAGAGGGGCTAAAATATGAACATTGAGTCATTGTCCATCAGCACTGAATACACGCTACATTTTTTTATTGCATAGAATAAGTAAAGAGAGATATGATGTTGCACAAAATCAACTTTTTACAAATGTAATACATAATGAAAGCCACAAGATGGCACATTGTATACACTGTGTACAATGTGTAGGGTGGCAATGTATTATGTACGATCGGTTTTGCTTCCTACTGAGCATATTTGCAATTTACAGAGCTCTTTTTTATTACCATGTTTATATGTTACGTTATTTCATCTATTCTCTAATTTAGTAGGATTGCTGAAATCATCATCTATCCAATTGACATTGCTTAGGGTAAAAGCCTATTAAGGCTTCAGAGATGTCACATATCATAGAACCATAACGTGACTATCATACACTCTCCACATTTCACTGTTACATGAACACAGACATATAGTTATATAGGTTCAAAAAAGACCTAGGTTCATCAAGTCCAACCTTTTTCCATCAGTTATGCATTCTCTATTGCTAGATTATTTGTAACCCACAATACCATTTATTCTGATAAATCTATCCAGCCATCCTATAAAAGCTGTTATAGTTTCAGCCATTTCTACCTCTTGTGGTTCGTCATACCATTGTCATGCAGCAGACTTGGGAGTGTCTGGACACGGTGCATCACAGTGGCATGCAGAACAACGATGTCCAGTGCCACAACAACAGACTGGGAAACCATTGGGGGAGGGGACAAATACAATGTGGGGCCCTGCTCATAGGGAATGGGGGAACCGACACTTCCTGTGCTCACCTGCGACTGTGTCTTGAATTCCCTACCATCTGTATATGGGTTCTTTCATCCGTCGCTGAGCAGGATACTTATGCCCTCGCTGGCCCTGATGTAAACTCTCAATAGGGAGATGGTCTGCAGGAGCACTAGTCCCAACCACCGCAATAAACAAGAAAAGAGGGGAAGGGGAGACAGACAGGGAGACAACAAGGCAACTTCACACAAGCTACAGACTCCAAGGCAGCAGACAGCTTGACAATGATCAGATCTCCAAAGTACTACCTACACCTCAAGTAGCCGGGCCAGGAATGAGTTCAATCCCCAGCAAGGATTGCTGGAACATATGAAAATATAAAGGAGATGAGAGTGATCACAAAGTAGCCACACCTGGAAAGAGAACTATAAGGCTGCTAGAAACAGAAACTGAAATTAACTCCAAAACTGCCAAAGGAAAGAAACATGTTTAATATAAATTCTCAATACAGAAAAGATACTGAGGTCCTAAACCAGTCATAAGTCTCCAAAGTAAGACAGACCATCGTGACATCCACAGTCTGACAGCTCTAAATGTAAAGAACCCTTTCCTGAAAACTGCAAGAATAGCCTTTCTTCCACCTGCAGTGAGCTCCCTTTGGTCTTTACTACTGTCTTCAAAAAGAATAAGTCATGTGCCATCCTTTATATTGACCCCACATGTATTTATACATATAAATGAGATCTGCTCTGAGACGTCTTTTTTTCTAAGCTAAACAAGCCCAACGTTTTCAACCTCTCAGCATATGGGAGGTTTTTCATTTCTTGTAATAATCTGGTTGCTCACCTTGGAATTGACTTTAACGTCTGAATATCCTTTTTAAAAAGTAGAGCCCAAAACATGATCCCATATTCTATTTATGGCTCTACAAGTGATATGGGGCAATAATACATTGGGATCCCGGGATTTAACCTCTCTTTTTGAACATCCTAAAATCTTGTTTGCTTTTGAGGCTGCTGCCTGACATTGAGTGCTGCTTACTGGAAACCAGAATTCTCCTGTTCAGTAGGCCTGAGTATATTTTCATCCAATGTATGGGCAGAAATAGGATTACTCCAGCCAAGGTGCATTATTATACATTTATCAGCATTAAACATCTAGTAGGTGTTTTGCCCATATAAATATCTTATCCAGATTGTTTTGTAAAATTGTACTGTCAAGCCCAGTTTTTATTATCCTTCATAGTTTTGTGTCATCAGCAAATTCTAACATTTTACTCGTAATCCCATCAACAATGTCATTAAAGAGATTAAAAATAATTGGTCCTAGTACAGATCCCTGAGGTCCCCACTGCTGACTATATTCGATTTAGAAAATTATCCATTTACGACTACTCTTTGTTTCCAGTTTTTTAGCCATTTCCTTACCCATGTGCATATAGTTTCCCTTTGTTACTGCTTCTGCAGCTTCATTATATGGGTATGCTCACATCTGAGTAAATACTCGTCAAGTGTAATCCGATAAAACATCGGATTGCACTCGCAACGAGGTTAAACTATAGTGTAATGCCCATCTGGGAGATTTTCCTCAGCGAGAAATGGGTTGAAGAAACAATCGCAGCACGCTGCGTGTGGCAGTGTATCTTGCCAAGATTTCCAATTTTGTGGCAGTGTGTCTCGCCAATAAAAAAATCGCACAGCCCATGCACAACACTCAGATGGCGTTTTTGGCATGGTCTTTGCCATGCTGTAAACGGTAAGAAAAGCTAGACAGATAGACGTGTAAAATAAATAATGCAAAAAAATGCATAGGACGTAGCTGTATTTTTCAGTGTCAGCACAGATAAAACAAACAGCTGTGGGCTGCCATCGTCAGCTGCCTAGTTTTACCTTGGCTGGCAAAAAATAATTGTGTGTGCTTTGCCCTATGTTTAATTGCTAGCCAAGTTCTACTAGGCAGCTGGGGGCTGGTATTCTCAGCGAGGTGGGGACCCATAGTTATTGGGCCCCCCATGCTAAAGAAGAGCAGTCCGCAGCTGCCCGAGAATTTGGCACATTCATTAGATGCGCCAAATCCTGGTGCTTTACCAGGCTCTTCCAGTTGTCCTGGTGCCGGTGGCAAACTGGGTAATAAAGGAGTTAATGACATCTAATTACTGAAAGATTGTCATTAACTGTATTGATAATGTCAGGTGTTTTCTAATACCCGCCTATTATAAATCCAGTAATGAATAGTTAATAAACACACACAGAAAACAGTCCTTTATTAGAAATAAAGCACAGAGAAAAAAACTTTATTAGAAATAAAACATACTGACAACTCTCATTTACCCATTTATTTAAAGCCCCAACAACTTATCCTTCAACGATAATCCATCACGAGGTCATGTACAACAATCTCAGTTTTGCTGCATCAGACTCAATGGTAAATAACAAACATCCTGTCATCGCAGTCTCCAAGCACAGAATGAGAACTTGGAGAGCTGCGGTTGTGTGAGCAGTGAGTCAGTGACGTGACCCAAGGACACAGCTCAGGTACCATGTTAACCTCTATGGTTAGCAGTTACCATGGTTACCTGAGCTGTCCTGGGGTGACCTCAGTGACACATCGTTCACACAACCGCCACTCTCCAGACTCTCATTCGTCTTCTTCACAGCAGCCTCCGGTGTGGCAGAGCTGAGATAGCAACGTGAGACCTCGTGGTGGATTATTGTTGGAGAGTATGTTGTTGGGGCTCTTGATAAATAGGTAAATGAGGGTTGTCAGTCTGTTTTATTTCTAGCAAAGGTTTTTTTCCTTTGTTTTATTTCTGATAAGGGACTTTTCTGCGTGTATATGTATTTATTACCTATTCACTTACTTTTTTGATAATGGGTGGGTATCAAAAGACGCCTGACATTACCAATACATGGCTTAATGACAAGCTGTCAATCATCAGTTGTCATTAACCCCTTTATAACCCAGTTTACCACCGGCACCAGGGCAACTGGAAGAGCTGGGTAAAAGTACTGAGACTTGGCACTTCTAATGAATGAGCCAAATTCTGGGGTGGCTGTTGGCTGCTATTTATAGCATGGGGGAGCAATAACTGTGGACCCCCACCATGCTGAGAATACCAGCATATTTTTTTTTCCATTTTCATTATTCAATTTACAATATAAGAACAATTTACAATTAAATACCATCTTCCGCTTTAACATTTGATACTCCCCCATATTGCTCATATCAGGCTTAATTGGGCACTCTTTTACACACTTTACACAAGTCGCATAATTAGTGTTTTTATAATGTTATCATAATTCTCTGTAAATACCACATGCTGCCACTGCTCCGACGGCTTCCGACGTCAGTATCTCCATGAATACTCGGAAGTCACGCCGCCGCCATCTTGCTGCTCCCACGCATGCTCAGTGCGATTTTTCGATCTACTTATACCTTTTTGGTGCTTCATTATACATAACCTCTGCAATCTACTTCCTCCTTCCATACACTGTCTTTCAAGCACCGGATTTCTTTCTTTTACCACTTAATGTTACTTTTTCTAGTATAAATATTTAATAATACCAAGTTTTAAGTGGATTATCTTAAAATGCCTTACATTAAAAAGTGCTTAAAAATAAAAGTGCCTTATAGTAAAAAGTGCTTTGTGCATATAATTACCACTTGTGTGTTTTTTTAATTGTTCATATAAAACTAAAGTGCTTTATAATACTTATAGTGTTATACAATTATAAGAACTATTTTAGGGCCCTTTCACACTGGGGTTTTTTGAAAAAAATGCGTTAGTCGCAGTAAAAAAACGCATCTGCGTCATTTTCCGCCTAACGGCCGCACTTTCGGCACACTTGCGGCAAGCCCCATGTATTATCTATGGGGATTGCGGTAAGTGTGCGGCATGTGCAGCAAGTGCGGTTCCGGCAGTTGCGGCAGCGGAAAAAAATGCAGCTGACCGTGTTTTTTTGCATAGGGCTTGCCGCAAGGGTGCCGCAAGTGCGGCTGTTAGGCGGAGAATGCGACAGATGCAATTTTTTACCGCGATTGCCACATTTAAAAAAAAATACAGTGTGAAAGAGCCCTTACATGTATCAAAGGAATAATTTTATTTAATATTTTTTATTTTTTTATTTTTTATTATTTATTGTTATCTTCTTTGATAGATGGTTATCATATCAATCTGCCCTTCTTTTTCAGTCACTTTCACCCTTTTTTTAAGAAATATAATATTACATTATTACATTATTACATGGGGTATTTTTTTATTCTTAGTAATGTCCTATGGTGTTCCACATTTCCATGGTTTAAACACCATCCTTGTCAGTATACAGATTTGAGGGGTATATACCTCTCTCTTCTGTTCCTGCCCAAAGCATGCATCTTACGTTTACAATTATATATATATATACCCCTTTCTCCAATGGGTACTGTGACTGATTTATTTCTTTCCAGTATATATAATTTTTCTTTTTTCTTTATTATTATTCCTCTTTTTTATTCTACATATACCGTATATACTCGTGTATAAGCCGACCCGTGTATAAGCCGACCCCCCTACTTTTGCCCCAAAAATCTGGAAAAACCTATTGACTCGTGTATAAGCCGAGGGTGGACCCCAGCACAGGTATACAGGCCCCCCCCAGTGGTATACAGGCCTCCCCAGTGGTAGTATACAGCAGCCCCAGTGGTAGTATACAGCAGCCCCAGTGGTAGTATATAGCATCCCCAGCAGCCCCAGTGGTAGTATACAGCAGCCCCAGTGGTAGTATATAGCATCCCCAGCAGCCCCAGTGGTAGTATACAGCAGCCCCAGCAGTCCCAGTGGTAGTATACAGCAGCCCCAGCAGCCCCAGTGGTAGTATATAGCATCCCCAGCAGCCCCAGTGGTAGTATATAGCATCCCCAGCAGCCCCAGTGGTAGTATACAGCAGCCCCAGTGGTAGTATATAGGAGCCCCAGCAGCCCCAGTGGTAGTATATAGAATCCCCAGCAGCCCCAGTGGTAGTATACAGCAGCCCCAGCAGCCCCAGTGGTAGTATATAGGAGCCCCAGCAGCCCCAGTGGTAGTATATAGGAGCCCCAGCAGCCAGTGGTAGTATACAGCAGCCCTGGCAGCCCCAGTGGTAGTATACAGCAGCCCCGGCAGCCCCAGCGGTAGTATACAGCAGCCCCGGCAGCCCCAGCGGTAGTATACAGCAGCCCCAGTAATCCAGGGCCCCCCCAGCCTTGCTCCGGTCACATGTAAAGCAAAATATACTTATCACTGTCCCGCTGCCGTCCGCGCCCGCCGCTGCCGACATCCGCGATCCTCCATCTTCATGCGTCTTCTTCCGACTTCCTGTGTTCGGCGCCGGCAATGACGTCATTGCCTGCGACGAACAGAGAAAACCGGAAGAAGACGCATGAAGATGGAGGATCGCGGATGTCGGCAGCGGCGGGCGCGGACGGCAGCGGGACAGTGATAAGTATATTTTGCTTTACAGGTGACCGGAGCAAGGCTGGGGGAAACCTGGATTACTGGGGCTGCTGGGGCTGCTGTATACTCATATGGACCGTCACTGACTCGCGTATAAGCCGAGGGGGGTACTTTTCAGCCCAATTTTTGGGCTGAAAAACTCGTCTTATACGCGAGTATATACGGTATATACAAAAATATGTACAAAGTCATGTTCTTATAATTTGCAATTTCTTTTATTAATTACTGTGCATTAACAATATTAATACATTAAAATTGTGTCTAGAGTACAATATAAGTGCTTCATATGATTAATGTGCATTAAGGTGCTTGCTCAAACAGGTATAATCAGGCCGTAATTAAAAAAAGAGAAAGAAAGTGGTATGATATAATAAAAATTTTCCATGTGCGACTTTGTGCCTTAAAGCGAACCTGTCACCCCCCCTGGGCATCAAAAGCTATAATAGCCACCTTCTGCAGCACTAAGGCTGCATTCTGAGAAGGTGGCTATAGGCTTTTGATGCCCTTTATAGCATGAAATATGCACTTAGATAAATGCTCACTCTTCTGAAGACCGAAGACCGGGAGGCGGGGTTTCACGCTCCTCCGGCCCGCCCCCTCTTGTCAATCATTGTGCGCGCCTGCTGCTGCCTCCCCTCAGTGTGGAAAATGAACACGCGTCTCCATTCTCCTGTATGGAGCCGCGCATGCGCTGTGCGCCCGGTGACCAGGAAGTCGACACCGGGCGCACAGCGCATGCGCGTCTCCGTGCATGAGAACGGAGACGCGCGCTCATTTTCCACACTGAGGGGAGGCAGCAGCAGGCGCGCACAATGATTGACAAGAGGGGGCGGGCCGGAGGAGCGTGAAACCCCGCCTCCCGGTCTTCGGTCTTCAGAAGAGTGAGCATTTATCTAAGTGCATATTTCATGCTATAAAGGGCATCAAAAGCCTATAGCCACCTTCTCAGAATGCAGCCTTCGTGCTGCAGAAGGTGGCTATTATAGCTTTTGATGCCCGGGGGGGGTGACAGGTTCGCTTTAAGTGTCCAATTCTTTCCTGTATTTTCCGTTCCTGTGCAGTAAAAAAAGAATTTTTTAAAAACGTGATTATTTACAACATACGGTACTACAAAAAATGGTCACTTTACACAGTATCAGATGTTAATCAAATTTTAAAGGATAGACTGCAACTTGTAATCTACATTCAATCCCCCAGGCTTTAAAGTTCCCAATCTGTGTATCCAATGGAGCTCTTTAGTCTTCAAAATGTTAACCCTATCTCCTCCTCTCCTTAATGGGGGTACCGCATCTATCAATCTGAACCTTAAATCTTTTTCTGTGTGTTTTCGCTTCAACAAAATGTTTAGGGACCGGTAAATTTAGGGTTTTATTTCAAATAATATAACGATGTTGGTTTATTCTGGTCTTAACATCTAGTGTGGTTTCCCCCAACGTACCATATTCTGCATGGGCACTCCAATATATAAATTACATGATCTGAGTCGCATGTTAACAGGTGTTGAATTTTATATTGGGCTCCTGTGACTGGGTGGTTAAATCTATCCCCTTTTACCATCAGATTGCAATTAATGCAATTTACACAAGGGAAGCATCCTGTTCTGTTATTTCCTGTCAATGTACTCTGTCTAGACACTTTTAAAGGCCCTATATCAGATTTCACCAGGGTGTCTTTTAAATTCCTTCCTCTCCTATAGGCTATTAAGGGAGGGTTTTTATACTCTTCTATGTGTGGAAAACATCTTCCTAGCATTCCCCAATGTTTTGTTATTATTTTCACCAACTCTCCAGTTTCTTCCCCATAAGTTAAAATTAAAGGGATCCTATTTTGATTGTCTTTTCTTACTGTAGGTTGTTTTGCCTTCTCTCTCTCTGTTTTCTCAAAATTTTGTTTGGGTTTCCCCTTTCTCTAAATTTTTGAACTAGTGTTTCTACAGTCTCCTCCCTTTTCTGCTCATCACTGACTACCCTATTCACCCTTCTTATTTGACTTTGTGGAATTGAATTTCTCATTTTTATTGGGTGACTACTCTCGTGGTGTAAACGTTTATTCTTATCAGTAGTTTTCACATGGAGTCTAGTCTCAATATTTCCATCTGTCAACATTACTTTTACATCTAAAAACTCAATTTCAGTATGTGAACTGACCATGGTGAATTTATTGTTTCATCGATGGTATTCATGAATCTAAAAAAATCACTCAATTCATTTTCAATGCCTCTCCATATCAAGAAGATGTCATCTGTATCTCCACCACCTCTCCACTCGGGAGAAATGGTGGGATACATAGACACACCCCTCTTCTAATGACGCCATTACTGTTCCTGTGTACGAGCACACCATCTTTGCCCCCATTGCGGTACCCATAACTTGTAGATAGTACACATCCCCAAACATGAAATAATTTTGCCTTAATGCAATCTCTAGCAGTTCAGTTACAAATTGGTTGCACTGGTCTGAGTAATCTATTTTCTCAAGGTATTGTCTTATAACCTCTATACCCATCTCATGTTTAATAGACGTATATAATGAGGTAACGTCAAAGGACACCAATATTACTGGTGCCTCTGTTGTGTATCCATTCAATTTCATTAAATAATCTCCCATGTCCTGAATGTAAGACCTGGCCTTAGATGCAAAAGGATGTAAAAATTTTTCTAGGAATCTATCTATATTATAGAAGATGGAATCAATCCCAGCCACTATGGGCTTTCCAGGGGGATCGACCAAAGACTTATGCACCTTTGGAACCAGGTATAACACAGGGGTAACTGGATTTTTTACCATGAGATAATCATACAATTTCTCATCTACAATTCCTCCTCATTTTCCTTCTGGAAGAAGGTCTTAGAGACTGAAACGTCTGTCACACCATTGCCTGAAGGCCAATAAAGGCTATCTACATCTGAGAACGGAGTGCTGCAGTCTTGTTTACTGGTCTGTATTGAGGAGTGACTGAACCCCACTCTGGGCTGAATTGCACCCACCTTATGTGAGGAAAACGTGCTGCTCCTATTTACTTTCTTTCTATCTATCTATCTATCTATCTATCTATCTATCTATCTATCTATCTATCTATCTATCTATCTATCTATCTGTCAATATATTCTAACTGTTTATAGCATAGGAAAGTCCAAGCTTAAAAGCATGTACATGACATGTGCATGACATACGGATGCTAGGTGAGAGAAAAATGCACACTGGCATGTCATACACATGCCAAAAGCATGACATGCGCTTGTCATACAGATATCATATGGTTGAAAAAACGCATTACTCTTGCATGGCACTCTGCTATTTTTTTTAGCAGAGACTCTCGGCAAGAAAGGATTTTCAGATATGAGCCTTTCCTAAGGCTCTTATGTGGTGCAGTATCAAATACTTTATTAAGCTCCAGAAATATATCATACGTTGCATTAACAACATGTAGATTTGCACTTGCCTCCTAATAGAAAATCAGCACATTGTTTAGACACAAGTTCTTTTTCATGAATCCATGCTGGTTGTCAGTTATTATATTATTCTATAAAATACATTTTTGCAAGTTATCTCTCATAATGCCCTCAAAAATTTTGCACACCTCTGATTTCAGATTTACAAGACAGTAGTTGCTGAATTTTCTTACCTTTCTTGTTCAAAGTATTTTTATTGAACTTTTGTACAGAAGGGGAAACATAAATAAAGGAGGGAGGAGGAATAAATGCACATACTACATAAAAGGAACCAACATCCTAATCGTACAAACTAGCTACAAGAAAGAAAATACCACATCTTTTACATCTCAGATTCCTTGAGTATATCATAACATAAACGAAATATATTAAAATTAACATTTAACAAAATTAACCCCTTCACCCCCGGGCCTATTTTGACCCTAATGACCAGGCCATTTTTGTCAATTCTGACCAGTGTCCCTTTATGAGGTAATATCTCTGGAACGCTTCATTGGATCCGAGCGATTCTGAGATTGTTTTTTCGTGACATATTGGGCTTCATGTTAGTATTAAATTTAGGTCGATAATTTTTGCGATTATTGGTGAAAAAATTAAAAATTTGGCAAAATTTTTGAAAATTTTGCAATTATCAAATTATGAATTTTTATTCTGCTAAACCAGAGAGGTATGTGCCACAAAATAGTTAATAAATAACATTTCCCACATGTCTACTTTACATCAGCACAATTTTGGGAAAAAAAAAAATTTTTGTTCGGACGTTATAAGGGTTCAAAGTTCATCAGCAATTTTTCATTTTTCCAGCAAAATTTACAAAACCATTTTTTTTTGTGACCACATCACATTTGAAGTCCCTTTGAGGGGTTTACATGACAGAAAACACCCAAAAGTGACACCATTCCAAAAACTGCACCCCTCAAGCTACTCAAAACTACATTCAAGAAGATTATTAACCCTTCAGGTGCTTCACGGGAACTAAAGCAAAGTGGAAGGAAAAAATGGTAATTTTAATTTTTCCAACAAAAATGTTCTTTTAGCCTCAATTCTTTCATTTTCACATGGGCAACAGGATAAAATGGATCCTAAAAATTGTTGGGCAATTTCTCCTGAGTACATCGATATCTCATATGTGGTCATAAACCACTGTTTGGGCACACGGCAGGGCTCAGAAGGGAGGGAGGGCAATTTGACTTTTGGAGCTAATTTTCCGTTCAAAAAGTCAAATGGCGCTCCTTCCCTTCTGAGCCCTGCTGTGTGCCCAAACAGTGGTTTATGACCACATATGAGGTATCCGTGTACTCAGGAGAAATTGCCCAACAATTTTTAGCATCCATTTTATCCTGTTCCCCATGTGAAAATGAAAAAGTTTAGGCTAAAAGAAAATTTTTGTAGAAAAAAAAAGTACTTTTTCATTTTTACGGATGAATTTGTGAAGCACCTGGGGGTTCAAAATGCTCACCACCCATCTAGATAAATTCCCTGGGGGGTCTAATTTCCAAAATGGGGTCACTTGTGGGGGAGCTCCAATGTGTAGGCACACAGGGGCTCTCCAAACATGACATGGTGTCCGCTAACAATTTGAGCTGATTTTTCAGTCAAATTGTTAGCGGACACCATGTTGCATTTGGAGAGCCCCTGTGTGCCTAAACATTGGAGCTCCCCCACAAGTGACCCCATTTTGGAAACTAGACCCCCCAGGGAACTTATCTAGATGGGTGGTGAGCATTTTGAATACCCTAGTGCTTCACAAATGAATCTGTAAAAATGAAAAAACAAAATTTTTGTAGAAAAAAAAGTACTTTTTCATTTTTACGGATGAATTTGTGAAGCACCTGGGGGTTCAAAATGCTCACCACCCATCTAGATAAATTCCCTGGGGGTCTAGTTTCCAAAATGGGGTCACTTGTGGGGGAGCTCCAATGTGTAGGCACACAGGGGCTCTCCAAACGCGACATGGTGTCCGCTAACAATTTGAGCTGATTTTTCAGTCAAATTGTTAGCGGACACCATGTTGCATTTGGAGAGCCCCTGTGTGCCTAAACATTGGAGCTCCCCCACAAGTGACCCCATTTTGGAAACTAGACCCCCCAGGGAACTTATCTAGATGGGTGGTGAGCATTTTGAATACCCTAGTGCTTCACAAATGAATCTGTAAAAATGAAAAAAACAAAATGTTTATGGAAAAAAAAGTACTTTTTCATTTTTACGGATGAATTTGTGAAGCACCTGGGGGTTCAAAATGCTCACCACACATCTATATAAGTTCCCTGGGGGCTCTAGTTTCCAAAATGGGGTCACTTGTGAGGGAGCTCCAATGTTTAGGCACACAGGGGCTCTCCAAACGCGACATAGTGTCCGCTAACAATTTGACTGAAAAATTAGCTCCAATTGTTAGCGGACACCATGTCGCGTTTGGAGAGCCCCTGTGTGCCTAAACATTGTAGCTCCCCCACAAGTGACCCCATTTTGGAAACTAGACCCCCCAGAGAACTTAGCTAGATGGGTGGTGAGCATTTTGAACACCCCGGTGCTTCACAAAATAATCTGTAAAAATAAAAAAAGAATTTTTTTGTGGAAAAAAAGTACTTATTCAATTTTACAGATGAATTTGTGAAGCACCTGGGGGTTCAAAATGTTTACAACTAATCTAGATACGTTCCCTGGGAGGTCTAGTTTCCAAAATGGGGTCACTTGTGGGGGAGCTCCAATGTTTAGGCACACAGGGGCTCTCCATACGCGACATGGTGTCCGCTAACTATTGGAATTGTTAGCGGACACCATGTCGCGTATGGAGAGCCCATGTGTACCCAAACATTTGAGCTACCCCACAAGTGACCTCATTTTGGAAACTAGACCCCCCAAGGTATGTATCTAGATGCATAGTGAGCACTTTGAACCCCCAGGTGCTTCACAAATTGATCCGTAAGAAGGAAAAAGTACATTTGTTTTCACACAAATTTTCTTTTTTCATTTTTACGGATCAATTTGTGAAGCACCTGGGGGTTCAAAGTGCTCACTATGCATCTAGATATGTTCCTTGGGGGGTCTAGTTTCCAAAATGGGGTCACTTGTAGGGGAGCTCCAATGTTTAGGCACACAGGGGCTCTCCATACGCGACATGGTGTCCGCTAACTATTGGAATCATTAGCGGACACCATGTCATGTATGGAGAGCCCCTGTGTGCCCAAACATTGGAGCTCCCCCACAAATGACCCCATTTTGGAAACTAGACCCCCCAAGGAATGCATCTAGATGCATAGTGAGCACTTTGATCCCCCAGGTGCTTCACAAATTGATCCGTAAGAAGGAAAAAGTACATTTGTTTTCACACAAATTTTCTTTTTTCATTTTTACGGATCAATTTGTGAAGCACCTGGGGGTTCAAAGTGTTCACTATGCATCTAAATACAGCGAAGCCCATTTTTTTTTTTCTAGGACTAATTTTAGAAAAAAAAAATGGCGTAGGGCTCCGCCATATTTTTGGTCCAGCCAGGTACAACTTGGCAGCTACGGACTGCCAGCAACCCCCAGCTGCCTCATTGTACCTGGCTGGCAACCAAAAATACAGCAAAGCCCATTTTTATTTTTTTTCTAGGACTAATTCTAGAAAAAAAATGGCGTGGGGCTCCGCCATATTTTTGGTCCAGCCAGGTACAACTTGGCAGCTACGGATTGCCACCAACCCCCAGCTGCCTTGTTGTACCTGGCTGGCCACCAAAAATACAGCAAAGCCCTTTTTTTTCTTCTAGAACTAATTTTAGAAAAAAAATGACATGGGGCTCCGCCATATTTTTGGTCCAGCCAGGTACAACTAGACAGCTGGGGGCTGGAATCCGCAGCATGGAGAGGCCCAAGCGTTCTGGGCCCCCCATGCTGCGAATTGCAGCCCGCAGCCGCCCCAGAAAATGGCGCATTCATTGAAGCGCCATTTTCTGGCGCTGTACCCATGCTCTTCCAGTTGCCCTGGTGCCGGTGGCAAACTGGGTAATAAAGGGGTTAATGCCAGCTTTTTATTGGCAGCTGGCACTAAGCCAGAGATTCATAATATAGGGCCAATGTTAGACCCGCCATTAGGAATCTCTGGTAAATAGTCAGAAAATACACACAGAGAAAAATCTTTTTATTTGAAAAAAAAACACAAACAAAATTCGGACTCCATCTTTATTATAAAGATCCGACGTAGTCCACAACGAAGGTCCCACGACGCTCGATCGCCTCCGACGTAGTCCACAACGAAGGTCCCACAACGTATACGATCATCACCATGCAGGCGGATCGGACTGCAAAGTAGCGATCTGACAGCCCGGGTGCAGTGATCCAATATGTGGATCACTGCACCAGGGCTGTGAGATCGCTTTCTGCAGCTCGATCCGCATGCAGGCAGATCGCTGCTCTGCAGTCCGATCTGGCAGCCCGGGTGCAGCGCCGGGGCTGCGAGATCGCTTTCTGCAGCTCGATCCCCGTGCAGGAGGATCGGACTGCAGAGGAGCGATCTGGCAGCCTGGGTGCAGTGGTCCACCATGTGGACCACTGCGCCGGGGCTGCAAGATCGCTTTCTGCAGCTCGATCTCCATGCAGGAGGATCGGACTGCAGAGCAGTGATCTGGCAGCCTGAATGCAGTGGTCCACTGCGCCGGGGCTGCGAGATCGCTTTCTGCAGCTCGATCTCCGTGCAGGAGGATCGGACTGCAGAGCAGTGATCTGGCAGCCTGAATGCAGTGGTCCACTGCGCCGGGGCTGCGAGATCGCTTTCTGCAGCTCGATCTCCATGCAGGAGGATCGGACTGCAGAGCAGTGATCTGGCAGCCCGGGTGCAGTGCGCCGGGGCTGCGAGATCACTTTCTGCAGCACGATCCCCATGCAGGGGGATCGGACTGCAGAGCAGCGATCTGGCAGCCCAGGTGCAGTGGTCCACCATGTGGACCACTGCGCCGGGGCTGCAAGATCGCTTTCTGCAGCTCGATCTCCGTGCAGGAGGATCGGACTGCAGAGCAGTGATCTGGCAGCCTGAATGCAGTGGTCCACTGCGCCGGGGCTGCGAGATCGCTTTCTGCAGCTCGATCTCCGTGCAGGAGGATCGGACTGCAGAGCAGTGATCTGGCAGCCCGGGTGCAGTGCGCCGGGGCTGCGAGATCACTTTCTGCAGCACGATCCCCATGCAGGGGGATCGGACTGCAGAGCAGCGATCTGGCAGCCCGGGTGCAGTGGTCCACTACGTGGACCACTGCGCCGGGGCTGCAAGATCGCTTTCTGCAGCTCGATCCCCATGCAGGGGGATCGGACCGCAGAGCAGTGATCTGGCAGTCTCAGCGCAGTGATCCACTATGTGGATCACTGTCAGATCTATTCACTGCAGTGATCCCCCCTGCAGGAGGCTCAGGCTGCAGTAAAGGCATCCCACAGGCAGGGGGACTCACCAGGCGATGCCAGGAGGACCCGGGACCGGAAGAAGACTCGTGGGGGCCGGAGGTGGCCGCAGGCGGCGGCAGGAGGCACTGGAGGCGGCACTGGAGGCGGCACTGGAGGCGGCACTGGAGGCGGCACTGGAGGCGGCACTGGCAGCAGCATCATCAGGTGATCCCTGCCCTGGAGCCGGGAGGAGGTGATCACCCTCCGGTGGCGGGCGGAAGGACAGAGGGAAGTGATCCCCGGAGCGGTGATCACCCTTAGGAGGTGATCACCGCTCCGGCGGCGGGCGGCATGACAGGGGAAAGTGATCCCCGGAGTGGTGATCACTGCTCCGGCGGTGGGCGGGGGACAGGGGTGATCCCCGAGGAGGAGCTGGGTGATCCCCGAGGAGGAGCTGGGTGATCCCCGAGGAGTAGCCGATGCCCGGAGCAGTGATCACCGCTCCGGTGGCGGGAGGAGGCGGCAGAGGGAGGTGATTACCGGAGCGGTGATCCCTGCTCCGGTAATCACCTGTGATCGTGCGGTCGGGGGGCAGGAGACAGGGGGGAGATGGCCAATGAGCAGGGTGGGGGGTTACAGGAGGACACAGGGTGGGGGATAAGCGAGGGAGCAGGAGAAGCGAGGCACGGGGAGACCGCACTTAGCACAGCCGCGGTAATTTGCGGTTTCATTTTCAACCGCCAATTACCGCGGCTGTAGCCTGGGGGGGGCAAAGCGACCCCCCCTGGGCTGTAGTGCATGTCTCCATGTACCTGCAGCTCAAGTGACAGGTCAGTGAGACCCTCACTTGAGCTGCAGCAGTGCGTTCCCCAGATGTCTCAGCATCTGAGACATCGGTCGGGAAGCAATTGGTTTTCATGTCTCATACGCTGAGACACGTGTCGGGAAGGGGTTAAAGTGAAATACCGTTATCTTTTAGTAACACATACACTTCTTGATAAAACTATATCCAGAGCGAAGTATAGAAGATTGTTATTAGTATTAAGTGGTTATTAATAAAATAAAGTAGAAATTCTTAATATAGTAACGTCAACGGGTTTTAGAAAGGGTTAGATTGGGCATGAAGTGGTGAGTCCATATCTCCCATTTGGTTTTGTATTTGTTCAAAATATTTAGCCTTAAGGCGATATTATATTCATAAATATTATGGGTAGAAACTCTGTCTATTATATCTGATATCGTGGGGACTTCTGTACTTTTCCATCGTGAGGCAATTAGTAGTTTGGTGGTTAGAATAATATGGCAAATGATATGCCTAAGATTGACTGGAAAGTCTTCTATTCCCAATAGAAGGAGGACTAACTGTTGGTTAAGAGATATCTGCAAGTTATTAAGGGACTTAATTAGGTTTTTTATATCGGCCCATAAGTTGGTCAGTTTAGAGCAGCTCCAGAAAATGTGTGAGAGAGATCCTACCTTTCTACATCCTCTCCAGCAGTCAGGTGACGCAGAAGATGAAATTTTGTGGAGTCTTTCGGGGGTCCAATACCATCTAGACAATGATTTATAATAAGACTCATGAAGAGAGGCACGCAAAGTGTTAGTATATATCATTTCCAATGATTTAGAAAGTTGTGTTGTATCTATTTGGAGTTGTAGTTCCTTCTCCCACGTTATGATGTTTTTTGTTTTCAATAATTCAATATCATCATTGTATAACCTATAGAATTGGCTAGTTTTCCATTTTGCGTTGTCAAGAGGGTTAAATAATAAATCAATGATACTTTGAGGGAGAATAAAAACAATATTCTTAGATGTTAAATATAGATGAATTTTGGACCATGTCAACTTCTATGTGATAGGTAGATTGAATTTGCCTTGGAGGGATTGGAAAGGAGTCAAAGTGCTGTCTAAAAAGATATCTTGGATCGTCAGTATTCCATTCTCTATCCATTTACTTAGTTTTAGCTTAGGTATCAGGATCTCCAAGATTTGGATTGAGAGGAAACCAAGATTCAAGTCTTTGGGTTTTAAATCCTGTTTTATTTTTGTTAGTAAGTTTCGCCAAGCGGTAATAGTTGCTTTTGGAGTTATCATATTTGGTAAGGGTTTAAATATGTCTATTAAGTAAGCAATAATGACAAGTCTCAGATTGTCGTTGTTTAAATGGGCCTTTTCCAAAATGACCCATGATGAAGAGTTATCTTCTAGTAACCAGCTATTTGAGGTTTTTAGGATTGTTGCTTGATAGTAACTTGAGAGGTTCGGAACACCCAAACCTCCTCGACTTTTGTGCTTTTCCAAAATACTGGTTGCGATTCTGGGTTTATTTTTATTCCAAATGAATATCCTTAGTTGTGTCTGAAACCT
>JARQOC010000009.1:103561879-103642262 GCA_033576535.1 Allobates femoralis | reverse complement strand
TTTTTTCCTTGCCATCGTAGCTGTACGGTGTCCTGCCTGCAGCTCGCACGGTACTTGTAAACTTGCACGCAGCCAGCACCGCAGCCTAAGTGTGCCGGGTTCTGCGTACTAAACAATTTTTTTCCTGTGCCAGTGCGTAGCTTTTACGGTGCCCCTGCCTGCAGCTCGCACGGTACTTGTAAACTTGCACGCAGCCAGCACCGAGCCTAAGTGTGCCTGGTTCTGCGTACTAACAATTTTTTCCTGTGCCAGTGCGTAGCTGTACGGTGTCCTGCCTGCAGCTCGCACGGTACTTGTAAACTTGCACGCAGCCAGCACCGCATCCTAAGTGTGCCTGGTTCTGCGTACTAAACAATTTTTTCCTGTGCCAGTGCGTAGCTGTACGGTGTCCTGCCTGCAGCTCGCACGGTACTTGTAAACTTGCACGCAGCCAGCACCACAGCCTAAGTGTGCCTGGTTCTGCGTACTAAACAATTTTTTCCTGTGCCAGTGCGTAGCTGTACGGTGTCCTGCCTGCAGCTCGCACGGTACCTTCCATCTCTCTAAAATAATCTTAGCCTCTAGTGTGTACCTTTCACGAAATAGTACCTGCTACTTGTTTTACAAGCCCCCAGAAAGCCACCAGAAATTACAAAAATGTCACACAAAAAACCAAATCCCAAAAAAAGTCTTGCTAAGGACAGGGACGAGGTACAGGCATTGGTAGTCGTGGCCAACTATCCACCAGTTCGGGCAGACAGACGAGGATTGATCGATCGTTCCTCCTGTCTAACTTTCCCCGTCAGGAAAGTAAACGAGTATTGAGGCCGGAAGACGAACAGCATCTAACGTCTTGGCTGGCAGACAAGACCTCAACAACAGGTTCTTGCAGCACTCAAGGTTCCTTGAGCACTGTATCTACTGTTGGTACATACCATGCTGGGTCATCTAATCCACAACCTCATTCACAGTTCCTCAGACCAACAGCAGCCCCATGAAAATGTTGACACAGACATGGGTCATCAGATGACTTATTTGGTACATATAATCCTTTACATGAATCCGGTTTGCCAGACTCCGTAGTAGATGAGATACTTGATGAAGAATTGTCCATTCATGGACAAGTTTTAGAGACACCCCGGCCACATGAACGTGTCTTTCAGCAAAGTCTTAGACCGTCTCAGGAGTTGGAGGATGATGATGATGAGACAGTGACACACTTGTCATCTGGGGAGCAAAATCTATCTTGTTATCGGGAAGATTTAGAAGAGGAAGGGGTTGATGATGAGACAAAACTGATCCCACGTGGAATGTTGCGTGCAGAGCCAGCAGAGCAGCACGGAGGAAGAAAGTGTGTATGTCCACCAACAAAGGCAGCAAGGCCGACTCCTCCCACCAGAACTCAAAGAGTCACCACTGTTGCCCAAAATGTGTCCACTGTGGCTCAAAATTTGTCAACTGTTGGACAAAAATGTCTCAAATGTGGGCCTCAGTAATCCTCAGGAGTACAGTCAAGCCTAGAGGTCGGTCAGCCACTGTGTGGAAATTTTTTAAAGATGGGCCTTCTCAAGAAAATGTGGTCATCTGTACCATCTGCCATGCAAGGCTCAGCAGAGGCCACGGGAAAGGAAACCAGATGCACCAGCAGTATGCGGAAGCACATGGCTGGTCAGCACCCTATTCAGTGGTCAAAAGTGCAGCCTTCCACAACAGTGTCATCTGACCCAAAGACTGCGACGGTAACTCAGATACGTCCGTCACAATCAAGTGTTGCTGAAGCTGGTCCAGCTCATATTGTACTCATCACAAGCAGCGGTTGCAGAGAGACTGAACACGAGTGCAGAACAGTTGTTCGGTCAGCAACATCGTTTACAGTTATCAGTGACACAGCTGTACGAAAGGAAGCAGAAATACCACTCTTCCCACCCATTAGCCAAAAAAATAAATGCCCAGATAGCTAAGTTGTTAGCAGTCGAGATGTTGCCGTTTAGGCTTGTGGGTACAGACTCTTTCCGTGAGCTTTTGGCTGTGGCAGTACCACGCTACTCGGTTCCAAGCCGCCACTACTTTTTCACGTTGTGCCGTCCCGCGTTACATGAGCATGTCATTTAACAACCTCAAGCGTGCCCTCACCAACGCTGTAACCGGGAAAGTACACCTTACTACGGACACGTGGACAAGCAGTTCAGGACAGGGCCGGTACATCTCGCTCACCGCGCATTGGATCAACGTTGTGGAGAGTGTGCCAAACGATGTTAGTGTTACATCAAACATCCTACCACGCCACGGATAGCTGGCACAACCTCATTCAGGGTCTCTGCATCATCTTATATGTCCAACTACCCCATCTTCCGCTTCCTGACCAATCCTCAATTGCCCTCAACATCAGGCCAAGTTGGGAGGTTTGCTGCAGTGCTTCAGCAAGACGCCAACAGGCTCTGCTGAAGCTGATCTGTTTAGGTCACACACCGCACACTGCAGTAGAGCTGTTGAAAGGTCTGAAGGAACAGACAGATGAGTGCTATCCCCACTCCAACTCCAGACGGTCTCGTGGTGAGCGACAATGGTCGTAACCTAGTGGCTGCACTAAAGCTCGGAAACCTTGTGCACGTGCCTTGCATGGCTCACATGCTGAATCTGGTAGTGCAGAAATTCCTGCGTACATACCCCAGAGCTATGTGACCTACTGGAGAAGGGCTGCGTCGACTTTGTGCACATTTTCGTCATTCGTCAACAGCGGTTGGAAAACTTTCATTGCTTCAAAAGCAATTGAATTTGCCCAACCACAGACTCATTTGTGACATGCCGACACGATGGAACTCTACATTCCATATGTTATCGAGGATCAATGAGCAGCAGAGGGCAATATCCGAGTATCAGTTGCAACATGCCCGTCAGACCGGCAGTCAGCCACGACATATTAGTAAATGGAGTGGGTGTGGATCGCTGACACATCTGAGGTTCTTGATAATTTTGACTACTGCACAAAACTGGTGAGCGGTGATCAGTCCCATCATCAGTGTCACTATACCCATGCTGTGTCTGCTGAAAGAGTCCCTCATTAATCAGAAAAATGAAGCATTGAGAGCCCAGCAGATGGCTATGGAGCCAGATTTAAACAGCGCAGTACCTAGCCAGCAAAGCCAGTATGACCAGGCAAACAATGGCTCCTGAGGAGGAACAGGAGCAAGACGATGAAGAGGATTCATTTTTTGTTGGTGCCGATGTCAACCCAGATGGTACTCAGAACCCCAGCTTTGTGTCTGTCCACCATGGGTGGCCTGGAGAGGAGGAGGCGGAGACAGACTTTGCGGATACAATGGGTATTGAACATCGTTCTGAGGACACTGAAGACATGACTCTATGCAGCTTAGGACACATGGCTGACTTCATGTTGACTTGTCTGCTAGAAGACCCACGAGTGATTAACATATTGCACAACGACCTCTACTGGTTGGCCACCTTTCTGGACCCACGTTATAAAGATAAATTCACCTCACTGCTGTTTCAGTCACCACGTGGCTTGACAATTGACTATTTCAAGAGTGTTCTTGTGGAAAATATGCTTCGAATATCACCGTCAGACAACACTCTGCCCATAGTTAGCAACTCTGTGCAACAGCAGGCCTTTGGTCGGGGCACAATCATCCACGCTGTCCAGAAGAGATGCTGGAAAGATGTCCGCAAAGTGGGCTATGTTCAATAAGCCATCGAACCTGCAGCGCCATGTTGCTCCAGTAACCATCTCTCGGAGACAGAAACTTACCAACATGGTACAAGAATACTTAAGTGACAGTACCTGCTTCCTGACTGATGCCGCAGTCCCGTTTAATTACTGGGTCTCCAAGCTCCACACTTGGAACCGAGCTCTCGTTGTATGCCTTGGAGGTGCTGGCATGCCCTGCAGCTAGTGTGACATCAGAGCGGGTTTTCAGTGCCGCTGGGGGTATCATAACTGATACCAGGACACGTCTTACTCCAGAGAATGCAGACGGCTTACTCTAATTAAGTTTAATAGGAACTGGATTTCACAAGACTTCTTGAGCCCTGAAGACGACAGTACTCAGAGCTGAAGTGCCACGTTCATCATCAATATGATATAATTAATCATTGTATTATATTGTGTCTTTTTGGTACAAGCAGTATGTCCAAGACCAGTAACGATTTGCGTAACCATGTTCCTGCAACCTGGTAATGAGGCTGCTTCATCTTAAACCAACACTACACCTTAACTTCGGTTTCATTAACCATCACAACACCTTTTTCACAAGGAATCAACTCTTATTTTCTGTTAGCAAAACATTTAACAGCCCCTTGGGCTAATTTTTGGAAACACCCAGCCTAACAAGCTGATCATGGCCCTTAGGCCTGCATTTACACTAAAAATGCAAAACAGCCCCTTTGGGCTAATTTTTGGAAACACCCAGCTTAACAAGCTGATCATGGCCCTTAGGCCTGCATTTATACCCAAAAAGCAAAACAGCCCCTTGGGCTAATTTTTGGAAACACCCAGCCTAACAAGCTGATCATGGCCCTTAGGCCTGCATTTACACTAAAAATGGCCAAACAAGCCCCTTGGGCTAATTTTTTGAAACACCCAGCCTAACAAGCTGAAACATGGCCCTTAGGGCCTGCATTTATACCCAAAATGCCAAACAGCCCCTTGGGCTAATTTTTGGAAACACCCAGCTTAACAAGCTGATCATGGCCCTTAGGCCTGCATTTATACCCAAAAAGCAAAACAGCCCCTTGGGCTAATTTTTGGAAACACCCAGCCTAACAAGCTGATCATGGCCCTTAGGCCTGCATTTACACTAAAAATGCCAAACAGCCCCTTGGGCTAATTTTTTGAAACACCCAGCCTAACAAGCTGATCATGGCCCTTAGGCCTGCATTTACACTAAAAATGCCAAACAGCCCCTTGGGCTAATTTTTTGAAACACCCAGCCTAACAAGCTGAACATGGCCCTTAGGCCTGCATTTATACCCAAAATGCCAAACAGCCCCTTGGCCTAATTTTTGGAAACACCCAGCCTAACAAGCTGAACATGGCCCTTAGGCCTGCATTTATACCCAAAATGCCAAACAGCCCCTTGGGCTAATTTTTGGGAACACCCAGCCTAACAAGCTGAACATGGCCCTTAGGCCTGCATTTATACCCAAAATGCCAAACAGCCCCTTGGGCTAATTTTTGGAAACACCCAGCCTAAGAGGCTTATCATGGCCCTTAGGCCTGCATTTACACTAAAAATGCCAAACAGCCCCTTGGGCTAATTTTTGGAAACACCCAGCCTAACAAGCTGAACATGGCCATTAGGCCTGCATTTATACCCAAAATGCAAAACAGCCCCTTGGCCTAATTTTTGGAAACACCCAGCCTAAGAGGCTTTATCATGGCCTTAGGCCTGCATTTACACTAAAAATGCCAAACAGCCCCTTGGGCTAATTTTTGGAAACACCCAGCCTAACAAGCTGATCATGGCCCTTAGGCCTGCATTTACACTAAAAATGCCAAACAGCCCCTTGGGCTAATTTTTTGAAACACCCAGCCTAACAAGCTGAACATGGCCCTTAGGCCTGCATTTATACCCAAAATGCCAAACAGCCCTTGGGCTAATTTTTGGAAACACCCAGCCTAACAAGCTGAACATGGCCCTTAGGCCTGCATTTATACCCAAAATGCCAAACAGCCCCTTGGGCTAATTTTTGGGAACACCCAGCCTAACAAGCTGAACATGGCCCTTAGGCCTGCATTTATACCCAAAATGCCAAACAGCCCCTTGGGCTAATTTTTGGAAACACCCAGCCTAAGAGGCTTATCATGGCCCTTAGGCCTGCATTTACACTAAAAATGCCAAACAGCCCCTTGGGCTAATTTTTGGAAACACCCAGCCTAACAAGCTGAACATGGCCATTAGGCCTGCATTTATACCCAAAATGCAAAACAGCCCCTTGGGCTAATTTTTGGAAACACCCAGCCTAAGAGGCTTATCATGGCCCTTAGGCCTGCATTTACACTAAAAATGCCAAACAGCCCCTTGGGCTAATTTTTGGAAACACCCAGCCTAACAAGCTGAACATGGCATTAGGCCTGCATTTATACCCAAAATGCAAAACAGCCCCTTGGGCTAATTTTTGGAAACACCCAGCCTAAGAGGCTTATCATGGCCCTTAGGCCTGCATTTACACTAAAAATGCCAAACAGCCCTTGGGCTAATTTTTGGAAACACCCAGCCTAACAAGCTGAACATGGCCATTAGGCCTGCATTTATACCCAAAATGCAAAACAGCCCCTTGGGCTAATTTTTCCAGGCACCAAGCCTATGCCTCCATCGTGGGCATTGCATGTACTATGCTCCTAGTACAAGCAATTCTATTGTATGGGCCAAGCACCCTGCTTTCTGAAAAAAATGTATATGAAGCCCCTTCAGCTAATTTTTTTAGGCAACAAGCCTATGCTTGCATCGTGGGCATTGCTTGGACTATCATCCTGCTGGAGCCTGGAGAAAGGTCCCACTGTACGCTCTGTAGAAAACGCGTAGACGCGATGTGTAGCAGGTAGATGTCCCAGCCTCTCACATGTGTGTTCCTAGTCTTGTTGCCATAGCGAGGCATTAAGTAACCCCCAAACACAGGCACTGTTTATTTGTCAGCAACATTTGTCTGTGGAGTCATGATTTTACACTTAGTAACCAAGGTGACTTCATGCTCCATGCGGTCCGTAAAGTACTTGCTAATGATGCTCTCTCTCCCCTGTCCTCCACGCCAAATGTCTCGGGGTAATCCTTGACTCATCCCTCTCCTTCAAGCCCCACCTCTAGTTCCTAACCAAGTCCCTGTCACTCCAACTCAAAAATATTTCAAGAATTTGCTCGTTACTCAACCCTGACACAGCTAAAACACTCATTAATGCCCTCATCATCTCACGCCTTGACTACTGGAACCTCCTTCGCACAGGCCTCCCTGCCAACTCTCTTGCACCTCTCCAATGTATACTAAAACTCTGCTGCCCGACTAATCCATCTGTCCTCACGCTACTCACCTGTCTACACCCACTGCCAAGCCCTTCACTGGGTCCCCGCCCCACAGAGAGCTCACTTTAAAACACTGATCATGACATTCAAAGCCTTACACAACCTATCCCCACCATACATCTCCGACATGATCTCCCGATACCATCCCTCACGCTACCTGCGTTCATCCAAAGAACTTCTCCGACACTCCCCCCTCATCTCCTCTTCCCACAACCGCATACAGGATTTCTCCCGGGCATCAACCATGCTCTGTAACTCGCTGCCCCACCTCATCACTCACTCGCCTACCCTGGGAACCTTCAAGAAACACCTAAAGACTCACCTCTTCCGACAGGCCTACAACCTGCCATGACACCCCGCTACACGCCCCACGACCGACACCTTCCCCACCCTATTGTATCCCCACCCACCCCTCGTTGAATGTGAGCCCACGCGTACAGGGTCCTCTCCTGTTGTACCTCTATGACCTTATTGTCTATGTTTATTGTACTTCTCCTTGTGTACCTTATCCTTATGTAAAGCGCCATGGAACCTATCGGTGCTATATAAATAAATAATAATTATAATGATGATGACTTTAAGCCCACCCACAAAACAACCTACACATCCTTTCCCTGAAAAAAGACAGACACAAAGCAGTTTTTGTAAACTGGGTATTATTCCGCCATAATGGTAAAAATGTCAGAATTTTTTTTTTTTTTTTTTTTTTTTTTTTGGTACAACTTTGTAAACAGGAAAATATAAGAAATAATAACAATGAAATTGTGCAATGCACATGAACACAAAATAAAAAAAAAAAAAAAAAGGGGTCTACAGCTGCTGGTAGGTTGCCGCATCCTCCGGCCTTGCCAGTAAAGTGACACCATCACCCTGGTCCTGCAAGAGGTCAAGGGCCCCATGAATGGCCTCCGGCAACCCTTGAGGGTGGATCCTCTGGGCCGGTGTGGGGAAAAATGGTAGGTCCCTGTTAGGTGGCCATTGTGGAATGGTAGGTACAGGCCTCTGTGGTGGCACATGGCTGTCCCGGGGTGTGGGCCTGTCTTGTAGGTTGTAGTGTCTGAGTTGCCACCCCTCCAAAAAATTGAAAACCTCACCTGGGTGGTTTGGTGGGCGACTGGCGTCAAGCACAATCTGTAATGCTGACCTTGCCCGCAGTAGCCTGTGAAATGGAATTTCATCCAGGAATGGTATCAGACTGTGGGCAAAGTCAGCATTACTTTGTGCACGCCGTCTATTAGGTGACCCCGGGATCAGACCATGGCTGGTGTGAGGTGGGCATCCAGGTTCCTCCTCTTGCGGTCGGGACATGCCCCAAAGCTGGGGTTGGTGCTGGTGGCGGCGGTGGTGGTGTTGGTGCTGGTGGCGGCGGTGGTGGTGTTGGTTCTGGTGGCGGCGGTGGTGGTGTTGCTGCTGCTGGTGGCGGCGGTGGTGCTGGTGCTGGTGGCGGCGGTGGTGGTGTTGCTGCTGCTGGTGGCGGCGGTGGTGGTGGTGCTGGTGCTGGTGGCGGCGGTGGTGGTGGTGTTGGTGGTGCTGGTGGCGGCGGCGGTGGTGGTGGCGCCGGCCGTGGTGGTGGTGGTGGGTGTTCTCCACGCCGCCTTCTGTTTGGCGGTGGAGGGTTCACAGCACGCCGCCCTCTGTAGTAAGCTTCTCTGTGGGTAAAGTAAAAAAAAATTTGGTGAATGCATTGCATTTGGAAACAAAAACATAGGTCAAACATTAAGTTGCACGCTTTTTAGACTCTGTGTATCTGTGTATTATTAATCAGATATTTGTTATTATTATGAAAGAATAACCAACTGTACATAACATAAAGGAATACGTGACTTTCTTTGCTAATTCCATACTAATACATAATTTTTCACCCCCTGATTAACACCCACCCCCCCCCCATCCCATCTAATCTAGACGATCAATAACACCATGGTTCACATGAAAAAAAAAAAGTCCCCTGACTTCACTTTTTACTTGACATACTTAATTCACAAAACTTTTAGCTTATATCATCTATATAAAGCAGGGAAGGGGTTGAAAGGTATACAATATATATATATATATAATCTATTTATATAATCGGGAGTTTGAAATTCCGGCACTGTAGCCTAATCCCAAACTCCTTAGCGTCACTGCGAGCCGCAGACGCTTAACTCACACAGCCGCTATAGCGTTTTCTCTAGCGGCCTCGCGCCCTCCGCTCACAGCAAGACCTGCGCCCCTCACAGCGCCCAATCCGCCCCGGCATGCTGGCATTTGTACTTCCCCCGTCTGTGCACCCACAGGTCTTAGCAGATCACTGATGCTGACAGCGGGGGGGGACAACACAGACAATCAAATCAGGAGGAGGTCAGTGTCAGGAGGAGATGACAGACGCCCGCCGGGGCCTGTGACACTGCAGAGGTCACAGCGGGGCTGTGTGTGCGGACAACGGGGAGGCCGGGGGCTACGGACGTACCGGACACGTCCTCTGCTCCTGGAGATGTGCCGCGGTTCCGCGCTCGCAGCGTATCTGACGCTGGAGCCGCGCTCACCACGCCCACACCACGCCCTCTGCCAAACAACCCACACCTCTCACTAACCTCCTGCAGCTAACCACACCCCATGTTTACCTTTGCCATGATGTCATTTAGCTGCGGCCGCTATCTTTAATAAGGTCAGAAATGATGGCAGTAATCGGATCTCTGCTCCCTCTAGCACGCCCCAACACTGTAGCACCATCTATTAACCCTATTCTCATCACCTATATACTCTGCTACCCACTGAGCCGCCTGTATACTCTGCTACCCACAGACCCGCCTGTATACTCTGCTACCCACAGACCCACCTGTATACTCTGCTACCCACAGACCCGCCTGTATACTCTGCTACCTCAGACCCGCCTGTATACTCTGCTACCCACAGACCCGCCTGTATACTCTGCTACCCACAGAGCCGCCTGTATACTCTGCTACCTCAGACCCGCCTGTATACTCTGCTACCCACAGAGCCACGTGTATACTCTGCTACTCACAGAGCCGTCTTTATACTCTGCTACCTCAGACCCGCCTGTATACTCTGCTACCCACAGAGCCGCCTGTATACTCTGCTACCTCAGACCCGCCTGTATACTCTGCTACCCACAGAGCCGCCTGTATACTCTGCTACCTCAGACCCGCCTGTATACTCTGCTACCCACAGACCCGCCTGTATACTCTGCTACCCACAGAGCCGTCTTTATACTCTGCTACCCACAGACCCGCCTGTATACTCTGCTACCCACAGAGCCGTCTTTATACTCTGCTACCTCAGACCCGCCTGTATACTCTGCTACCCACAGACCCGCCTGTATACTCTGCTACCCACAGACCCGCCTGTATACTCTGCTACCCACAGACCCGCCTGTATACTCTGCTACCCACAGACCCGCCTGTATACTCTGCTACCCACAGACCCGCCTGTATACTCTGCTACCCACAGAGCCGTCTTTATACTCTGCTACCTCAGACCCGCCTGTATACTCTGCTACCCACAGACCCGCCTGTATACTCTGCTACCCACAGACCCGCCTGTATACTCTGCTACCCACAGAGCCGTCTTTATACTCTGCTACCCACAGACCCGCCTGTATACTCTGCTACCCACAGAGCCGTCTTTATACTCTGCTACCTCAGACCCACCTGTATACTCTGCTACCCACAGACCCGCCTGTATACTCTGCTACCCACAGACCCGCCTGTATACTCTGCTACCCACAGACCCGCCTGTATACTCTGCTACCCACAGACCCGCCTGTATACTCTGCTACCCACAGACCCGCCTGTATACTCTGCTACCCACAGACCCGCCTGTATACTCTGCTACCCACAGACCCGCCTGTATACTCTGCTACCCACAGAGCCGTCTTTATACTCTGCTACCTCAGACCCGCCTGTATACTCTGCTACCCACAGACCCGCCTGTATACTCTGCTACCTCAGACCCGCCTGTATACTCTGCTACCCACAGAGCCAAAATGGAAACTAATGTATATATTTATAAATAATACTAAATGTACACAACAGTGCTGCAGATACATACCTTGGCATAGCGGCCACCGGGTGAAGGAAGGACAGCCGGTCATAAAAGTGGTAGTGGTTGAGCAATGGAGCGGCTCCCGGTTGTCTCTCTGAGTACTGCCGGTACTGCTTCTTATGCTGGTCCCGGCAGCTCCTCCACCGTTTTTTAAGATGGTCAACTGTGAAATGATTTGAAACCGGCTTTAGAGATGTGTAATATTTGAAAAAACAAAAGTATGTGTACAAATCAACAATAACATTTTATTCATTTTGTGTGTGTAATGTGTATACAAGGCACAGTGACACGACAGTGTGGAACATCATCAACAGCATTACGGACATTGAGCTCACGTGGCCACAATCACAAATGAGGCAGGACACATGTCAACGCATAGAGAATGTAATAGTGCGGGCACCAGACTCTGGTCATTAGTGGTATTTATATACACCCAACCCCTCTGGCCGAAAGAGCCAGGAGGATAAGACAATTAAACTCATTGTACTGTTGTGACCCCATCCAAATATAGGCAACTATGCGGTGGAGCATGATAACACATTCAGGGTCCTGTATACCCTGCTATGGGGGCCCTGTATTCCCACTGCTGGGGGCCCTGTAAACCCACTGGGCCACTGTCTACCCACTGCTGGGGGCCCTGTATACCCACTGCTGGGGGGGCCTGTACACACACTGAGGGCCCTGTATACAGGGACTGACTGGCACCCTACAGTTTGGGTCGCAACCCTCCCTCACTGGCCCGACACAGGTGAGGACGGGGGGTGGGGGGTGGTGATGACTGGCGGCCGCCTCACAGTCACCGCAGCTCCCGCATTATCCTATGGCTCGCTCCCAGCCGCAGCCTCGCGCTCCTCACAGCCGCTCGCTAACAGTCGCAGCCGCACGCCACTCACAGACGCTCACTCCCGGACGCAGCCGCGTGCTGATGACGTCATCGCGCGGCCAGGAGCTTCCGTTTCCGCCTGCTGCTTCAGGGACATGCGGATTATTCATGCTCCTGCAGCCGCATGACCCGTGGCACCTGGGCCAGTCCGCCCCTGCCTGTATACGACAATATGGGGGCATGTATACCCAGCTGGGGGCCTGTATACTCTGCAGGGGGAGGTGTATACTCTGCTGGGGGGCTGTCTACCAGTGATAGCCGCTGTATACCAGGATGGCGGTGAATATGTTTTCATAGTTTTTCGGGGCAAAAATAGGGGGGTCGGCTTATACACGGGTCGGCTTATACACGAGTATATATACAGTAAATGCAATATATAACGTGTGAACTCATTTAACTTACTTAGATTGCTCTGTTCCTCATGGTCACTCCGATGGAACGCAGGGAACATCTCTTGGGCGATCTCTCTCCAGGCTGTATTAATAAGGGTCGTATCCCCATACTCAGGATCTGTAGGGAGCCATAGAAATGGACGAGCCTCCACAAGTGCGATAAGACGCAGCGTGTTCACCATGCCACGTCCTGCTGCCATGATTGCACTGATGAATGGATCGCTCTGTGTGTGCGCCTGTCAGCGCGACTCGCTTCCTGTTTCCTTAAACCATAGTGTGTGCTGGAGAATCCCTTCCCTCGCATCATCGGCTACAAGCCTCAAAATAAGAGAAAAACCAGCGAGTTTGGACTCGCACACTTTCAGAGACACATCAGCGAGTTGTAAATGTCATTATTCGCTATTACTCGGGTCCCTATTCATTAACATTGGACTCGCTGGACTCGCAACGAGTCCCGAGTCCTTGACTCGGACTCGTTGGGGTCTTGCGATTCCGAGTCTTTTCGGACTCGCTCATCCCTAATAGAAATATTTTTATTTAACACTAATTTCTTTTAAAATTTCCAACCAAGAACTAAGCTTAATACTGTATATAAATACAGAGCCAGAACCAAGAATTAATACATAAACACAGTACATGAACCAAGCTCTGTAGATAAATGCAGCACAATAAGAAAGCTCATCATGAAAATTCAGTGCTAGACTATAGTACTCAGTGCATGGTAAATTGCAAGTTAAAAAAGTCTGGAAAACTAAGTAGGACTTAAGAAAACAGCTGGAGGGTCAATTTTCAACTGAGCCACATGACTGTATATAAAGAGCATGCTAGAGAGGCAGAGTCTCTCAAAAGCACAGATGGTCAGAGGTGCATCAACTGTGAACAGCTGCATTTAAAAATTATAGAACAATTTCAGAAAAATGTTTTTCAACATTAAAATTTCAGAGACATTAAATACCCAACCATATGTATAACAAAATATTATCAAAAGATTCAGAGATTCTGGAAAAATCCATGTGCATAAGTGACAGGGAGTATTGTATACTTGTGATCTATGGGCCCCATGACAGACTTTTTAAACCATCACTGAGTATAGATAGCAATAGAGCTAATGGCTCAAATAAGACTAATATGAAGTCTGTATGGGTCCAGAGGCATAGATACACCAGCATAAAGGGCAGGCAATGAAGAAGGTTAAATTCCTGGAGAATGTCCAGGAAGAGTATTAATCTCAATGGGTTCTCATTGACGTAAAAGTCTGTATCAGTTCTATGCAGCACTTGTGAGAAGTTCTGAGAGGGTATAAAGTCCTAATGGGGTATGGGCATGGGTATGTAAAACTGCTGTGCAGCGCGTCTGGGAAATCCTGATAGGGCATAAATCTGAAATAGTGCTGCACATGTTTGGTACAGCTGAGGTACTAAGAGAAACTGATACATAAGAACAACTACCAAACCTAACCTAAATCGCATTTAACAGGCCAAAAAGATTCAGAAACTGTTTTTCCTGCCTAATCACTTGCATACAAAGCTAAATAAACCAGAGAAACAAAAAATATGGCTTTTAGCATTTCTTCACACATACTGTTGTGGCTTTTTTTTGCCTTTTACAATTGAGAGGGCCCAGAGTTCCCTCTGTCACACATCATTTTTAGTTAGCTTTTTCCCAGCACTTTACAAGGCCAGCACAATGCATCAGTAGGTATGTTGATCTTTCACCTCAGAGGCCTCAGGTGGCCCTGTAAGATGCGTTTTGGAGGAACAGTTCTTACTTAGGCTACGTTCACACACCGTCTTTTTACACAGCTGCGCATTTTTACGCGCATATTTTGTGAAATACGCAGCTCCTTTCACACACTGCGTTTTTTTCTGCATTTTTCTCTGCGCTTTTTCAGAGCCCATTTATCATGGGGGCAATGGAAAAACGCAGAGAAAGGCTGCGTTCACACTTTTGCAAATTTTGTTGCGCTTTTTTGCGCACGCTTTTTCAGCCGCGCAAAAAAGCGCAACAAAATATGCAGGGGCTTTCACACACTGCGCTTTGTTTACCGCAGAAAGCGCAGTGATGTCACAGAGGGGAGGAGGATCCTGGTTCTCCCTCCCCTCTGTGACATCTATGACCGCCCATTAGATTTTGCAGTGTATTAATATACACTGCGAAATCTAAATTAAAACAAAGGCAAATGTATGAAAAATAAAAAAGAATGAAATACTTTACCTCTCCAACGCCTTTTCCTGGTGTCCGGAAAAACCACTTCAAAAAATCCGCACAACTTTGAGCGCAGGCCCTCACAGATAAAAGAGGGGTACAAATTTTGAAACACCCCCAAACTTTTTGTTCAGGGCCCTGAGTTCTCACTAAACCGTTGCAGAGGACCAAAGGGTTTCCGAAGGCCAACTGGAAAAGCTTAAGGGCCGGGCCCCAGGGGATTCTAGCCTAAAGGCGGATGATATAATGGATGACCGGGAATCCCCCCAGGGAGGGGATCCGACTGCATAAAACCGGGGAAAAACCCATCTATCCCCTGAAAAAGGCGGGAGGGGGGGGGGCCCCAGGTGAAAAGGGGTCAATTTGCCCACAAGGCCGGTGTTTGTTGTTTTATCGGCAGGAGGTGGCCTCTGGGGTATTCGGTGCAGCTCCCCCCCCCTTGGTGCTACGGGACCAGGACTCGGGGGTGGCAGCGCCAGGGGTAGGGGGGAAAAGGGCACCACCCCCTCTTCCGGGCCCAGTGCTTTCCCCCCACCCCCCTATTTGCCCCAGAACACCCCGGGGCCCCCCCTCCTTCTGGCCCCACCTAAATTCCCCCGACCCTTCCCCCCCCCTGTACCTTCCTTGGCCCAGTGCGATATCCAGGGGGCCCAAAAACAGTACCATTAAAGGGGGGCCTAATTTCCCCCCCTTTTAAAAAAGGCCCCTTGGGGAGGGGCCCCCCAAGGAATAGATCCCCCGGCCTGCCATGCCAAAAGTTTTGTGGGGGGAAACATCCTGCCGTCGTTCGGGGGATCCCAGAAACACTCTTCTGGGCACGGGTCTAAGGTGCAAGATCCCCATACCCTTTTTATAACGATTGGGGGCTCTGTTTGCCTGAGCCTTGACGTTTTCCCCATTTTGGCCGGGCGCCCTTCCAGGGGGATTTAAAGAAGGACTAAAAGTGGGATTTTTGAAGTCGCTCCACAGGGTTGGTTGATAGATTGTTGGGTCGCGAGCCATTTAAACCGATTTTGAAAGGGTTACAAATGTAATTTTTGTTGGGGCCCAAGGTTTTGGTTTTTTCTGGCTAGCCACCCTCGGGGAAAAAAGAAAAAGGAAACTGCAGGGAAACCCTTTTTCCGGGCAATGGGTTCGGATGAATTTAGCGTATGGTAAGTCCCCCCGACCCTTTTGGAATTTATTTCCGTTTAGTTAAATATTGGGGATTTGGTGAGGGCCGGCCATAGGCTCAGAGGAGGTTTACCACGTGTTGTTAGTGTGTATTCAGATAGTAGGCCACCGCCGACAGCCGGGGTGTGGAGCCAAAGGGGAGGGCCTTTAGCATTTAACTGTGGGGGGGTGGGAACTCCCGGTATGTCCTTGAAGCTGTCCCGGTTATAAAAATGTAAAGGGCCTCGGGCCCGGATCCCTAAAGGGGGAGGAAATTTCCTGGGGGGTAGCTGGAAACGGGTCCAGAAGCAATGTAGGCCCAACTCTCCATTTCCTTTCATAGGCGTGGAGTATAAGGGAGTCAGGAATCATCGGCTCAGAAAAATTCCTTTAGCTTTGGGGGGGCAAAGGGGGTGACATGCAGCCACCATGGAAACCCACCCACCTTCGGAGGTTTTAAGGCCCTTTATCCCCCCCCCTACCAATGTGCCAAGGGATTTCGGTGAATGAAGGGGGGGGGGGGGTTTTTTATAGGATCTGGCCCCTGGGCAGCCCATACCTGGTGGAGGTACCCCTGGTGCTTACGAACCATAAAAGGGGTCTTGGGACTGAGTGCCAAACAACCCACCTAGATCTCCCGTTTTTTTAAGGGGGAAAGGGGTAAAAGGAAAGGGCTTTTTTAAATCCCTTCATTTAAACGTATCCTTACTTGAAGCACCAGGGTTTTAGGGTTATAATTTTGCCGGGGATAAAATTTTGGTTTCTCTTTCCCAAGATTATTTTCTAGTATTGAGGGAATTTTTGAAGCACCTTTAAGAGTTTTTTTGACGTTCCATTGGCTGAATAAAGCCCATCCCAAACTCCTCCCAAACCAAGGTTTTTTTCCAGGCCTATGGGAGTGGAGGTTTGGATCCACCCCCGTCAAAGGAAAAAACCAAAAGGAAAGACCCTGCACTTAAAAGGGGGCCCTTCTTTCCTGGGGAATGGTTGGTTATTCGCAGGAAAAAGGTTTTTAACCCAAAAGGCTTTCCCTGAAGGACCTTTTCCTGGTGGCCGGGCCCGGGCCAGACCCCCGGCCCTCCAGGAAAGGGAGGCCGAGGGGAAAAGGGACCCCTTCAAGCGCTGAAAGGGCCCTGGGGAAAGATATCGGCCTCCCTGCTAAGCCCGTCCGGGTATTGTCAGTGTAGCAAGGGGGGTGGTGACAGTTGTCTTCCAAACAGGAAGTGGTTTAAAAGGACAAAAAAGCCCCTTGTTGGTTTTGGGAAAGTGTGGGGTGCAGAAATGTTCAAAGCCCCCTTCTGGCAGTGTATTTTCCCCCCACCCTACATGGATAAAACCCCCTGCCCACTGCACCCCGCCAAGTTAGGGTGTGGAGCACGCGGAAGGCTGGCTCTGGGGTTTCATTTACAAATCAAATAGGGCAGGGACAAAAATCCCCAACTGACACCTGTCCGGTTTTGCCCCATTCCTACGAGTGGGGGAAGCCTGAGGGTGGAAAAAGGGGGGGAAGTAACCCCGGCTTTCCCTAAAAATGTGTTCATTTGTTCCGAATAAAAGCAATGGGGGGGGCAAAAAGGGGTCTAAGATCCATTTTCCCCCAAAGCTGGGGGCAAAAACAAGGAAGGGATCCTCTTTTGGGGTAAGGGAATGAAAAAACGGGACCCCAAAAACCCCCTCCAAAACCCTGAATGTGGAAGGGGGCAATGTTTCTTTCCGGGATTTGAGGGGCCTCAACCGTTAGGCCCAAAAATAATGGGAATTTTATGGTACCGTTTGAGCCTAATGGTTCAAAGCTAATACTGGTGGAAAAAGTTGGAAGAATTACTTCCCTGGGGGTTCTACTTGGTTTTCGGGTTTGGGCAACCATCAAAGGTGTTTGCAGGAGCGCGGCCTGCGCCTCCCGGAAAGGACCGGAAGCCGGGGCGGCTATTGAAACCCCGCCCTACGCCCTGGATTTTTTGGGGGTTTTTACCCATGAAATTTTAAAGATTGGGTACTATAGCCCTCCGATATGGAAACCCCCCGGTTTTTGGTGGTTCTAAAAACCTGCGCAAGGCCCCGAGGGCTTTCCAGTTTTCATTTCTGCAGACTCCGGCCCGGGCTGTTTTCTGAGAAAAGGGGGGTTTGGGCTCGTTTTTCCCAGGGCTAGCCTGAATGGGTGAAAATACGCCTAAATGTTCCCCGAAATTTTTCATGTGAAAAAAGGGAAAACCAAATTAGTTGGTTGAGAAACAACCCCTGGGAAAAAATGGGCCCGGGTGGTTGGGGACTGTAAAACCCTCAGGAATTCCAAAAAAACCCCCCCATACAGGGGAAGAAAGCCGGGCCCCTCCAAAAAATGGGGATGCTGTTCCGAAAAACAACCCTCCGGCGAATGTGAGGCGAAAACGAGTTCCTAGGTGCAGAATCGCTGAGGAAACCTGCTCGGTAGGGGAGGGAGGCTTAAACGAACCCCGCAACCCCGGGGTTTCTGCGGGGTTTGGATGACCGTGGGGAAAAAAAGGCTACCACTTGACCTTCTCCTTTGCCCTAAAAGGTCTGCGATCGAAAAGTGGGGGGAAATGAAAAGCCCACGGTGCGGGTTCCGGCTGCTGGACCGATGAAACAAAGATTTTAAATACATTTGGGGTCGGGGAAGGGGGAAGGGGGAGGTGAAAAAGTAAATAATTTAAATGTTGTTTGGGAGAATCTAAAGGACTCTGAATGTTTTAAAAATAAAGAAATTTGCAAAGTTTTTTCGAGCAGCGCCAATTTTGTTTTTTTCTTTTAACTTGTTTTTCCTCGCTTTTCCTTCGTCCTAATAAAAACGTGTGACATTTAATCGATTTTTTCTCGGGACCCGGGTTGGGCCCCGTATTTGGGCCCTTGGGAATTTGCTAATTCCCCTTCGGGGGTTGGCCCATTCCACCGTTTTTGGTCTGGTTCTCCCAGTGGAAGTTTTCTTTTTTCCTTTGGAACCCCCCCCCAAAGGGACTTTTCCTGTCCCCTTCGGCGGGGGTTTTTACCTTGCTTTTTTTTTGGGCAGGTGCAGAAAACAAAAGGAAGAGTCCACAAAACTGTTTTACCAAATTTTAAATTTAAAGGTCTTTAATTTCCCCCATTTTAAAATTGGCCCCCCGGCCGTTATCTCCTGGGGCCCCTTTGCCCCCGGAAACCGATGGTTTCCATGCTTTCCCCGCGTGGGACCAATTTTCCCTTCCCGACCCCGGGGGCGAATAAAAATTCTTTGAATTCGAGGGGGAATACCAGTTGCCCTTCAGTTTAGGGGACTAGGTAACACCGGGAGCGGTGGGGTGCGGGGTCAATTCCCGTCTCACTTGGAGATGGTGGCCTGTTGCGGGGGCCCCTCTTTTGAAGGGGGGTTCACTTCCCCGGGTTTTTTGGTGGGGGGCCGCCAAAACGCCCACCCCTTTTCCCGGGGCAAAGGTGGAAGGCCCCCCGTCCTTTTCGGGTTTCTTCTTAATGAGGGCCCCTTGATGTTCGTGAGGGGGGGGCGCCTGTGCGTCTAATTGTTACCCCCCATAGGAGGTTTTTCCTGGCCAATTCCCCTTGGGGTTTCCATCTCCTGGTGCGGATGTTTCTTGTGCACTCTTTCCTGTAAGAAGGGGATTTTGGGAAAGGTTCCTGCCGGGGGTATATTTTTCTTTTCCCAAAGGGTGCTTCCGTGTTTTCTAAGGTGGAGGGCAGTAACCCCCTACGGGCCGGGTTTATTTCTTAAAGGGGGTTTCGTTCCAAAACATTGCAGGTATGGGGCGTACCCAGGGTGGGTTGGACAGGTTAGTTAAAACTCTTCCCCTTTTGGGGCCCCGGGTGGACTCTTACTTCTTAATTCCAGCTTTTTTAGGAGGGTACGGTTAACCCTTCTCCAGGCCCCTTTTCCCCTGTGGAGATAAGGCGTGGTTTTTGACTTTTGCACCCCGTAGATCAGGGGTGGGGAACTCGGGCCCCTCAAGGGCCGCCAACGGTCTTTTTTCAGGTTTTTCCCTTGTATCGACAGGTGATATTTAATAGCATGGTAATAATTCAAACCCCCTGTGCAATGCTGAGGAAATCCTAAAAAATGCACTGTTGGGGGCCCCTTGAGGACGGGGTTTCCCCCACCTTAGCCGTAGATCCTTTGCAGCTCTCTCATGACACTGCCCTGAAAGCAGGCCCTTGATTAGGTGTACCCTTTTGAGGGCAGCCGTATACCCGGATAAAGTATCATGATGGCTCGAGCAGCCGTTCAGCGTCTGATCTTGGTGGGCGTAAACCACCGCAAATTTTTGAAAGGGGGTTGTCATCACAAGGAGAATGATACCCCCAGTGGGAGGGGCCAATTTCAGGAAATCATCATAAGTATTCCAAACGGTTTTGGTGACAATGGTCTGTATGGTTCTCGCTGTGGGAGAGCTTTTTTTAACTGCAGGAAACGACAATTTTTTCGGGCCCTTTTCCCCACTCCCAAAAGATTTGAGGACAGTACTTATTTTTGCAACACTGGTAAGTCTTGCCCCGGCCCAAAATGGGTCCTCTCTCATGCGCTTTGGGGCCAATGGTATGCCTCTTCTGGGGTATCACCATTCCCAAACTACTTCCAGTTCCATAGTAGGTGCCCCTTCCGATCGCATTGTTTTTGCACGATAGTTGCCCCACGGCTGAGAACTGTGGGCCGGTGTGACAGCTGCCGTATTTCCCTTTCATGGTTTACGCTGAGGATACCAGTTTTCACTTGAAGCAATTTGGATCATTTTAACTGGATCTTCACCCATTCCTCTCTGGTTTGGCCAAGCGGGCGCGATGTTGTCCCCGAGTAATCCGGGATAAAAGCCTCCCCTTGGGCGGTGAATTTACTGAAGTCGGAATTTGTCTTCCTCTAATGTTCATCTCTTTCTCCTTTTGGGGTTTTTGGGTAAACCGGAGAGGGCATCCGCTTGGTTTTTGCTTGGAAACCCGGACTGCACTGAAAATTATTCTGGGAGTCGTCCCCAACCCACCTCTGTTCCTTGCCCCCGACGAAAAAAATGTTTTTTCTGGGTTGCGTTCGGTTTCGAAAAGTCCGCTTCCAAGCAATACCCGTTAAATCCGTTGTACCTGGGCCAGTACGCACCCCAGCCGTAGAGGCTCCGTCGTATATAACCGAAAGGGGGGGTTGTAGCCCTTTTTTGGAAACCCGGGGCGCGACCAAGCCTCTTCGCGGTGTAAGGCTTCTGCTTGTTTTGGTTTTCCCAGGATTTTTCTGTGCCTTTGGTTTCCTTTTGCATTTCCCTCGGAGAATTCAGCCAAGGTTCTGCCCCCTTTCGCGAAGTCCTTGATAAAGCGCCCCGGTAGTACCCGGGCCCAGTCCCGGGAAAAGTAAAAACGTTTTACTGTGTGGGGGGGGTATTGTGCCTGCTCTCACTTTTCCATCGGACGGTGACGCGGGACTCTACCTTGTCCCCGGTATTAAATCTCTTTTTGAAAATCGGGCTTTTTTTTGGGTTTTCGTTTAAGCCATGGTCCAGTAACAGTTGAAACATTGCCCCAGTTGTTCGGATGTTTTTTGAAGGTTGCAGAGTAACTAGTGTCATCCAGTAAATCAACGTGACTTCGAAGTTCTGTCCCCAAAGGCAACTTCCATGAGGCGTAAAAAAGTTCCTGGAGTTTTTTTTGCCCAAAACGGCATGCGATTAAACTTGAAGAGTCCATGGGCCCAATGATCCCGGTTTGGCCTTGTCTTTCTCTGCCCAAAGGGACCTCCCAATATCCTTTTTGTAGATCAAGGGAGGAGAAGTAGCGTCCCTTTTCCCCCAGAGCAGACAAGGACCCCTTTAACCCGGGGGAGGGGGTGGAATCACGAACGTGCTTCAAATTAAAGCTTGGGTAGAAAACACAGCCCATGGACTCTGACTTCTTTTATCCCCCCACTCTTCAGCTCTGTCCCAAGAGCTCTTTCACCTCTTGGTAATATTTTGGGGGTATTTGTTGTCCTTTCTCTGATGGGTGGTGCATTTTGTGGGTTTTCATGTGAATTTGCATACGCAAAGTTTCTGCGGCGGGGGGAAAGTGGCTTGATTCCCCGATTAAGTCTTCTAGGGGCCGGGCTTGCTTAAACAAAGGGGGTTCAGGTCCACTTCCATCTGTCCTGGTTAACTTGACTGTTCTACTGATCGTGGGTTTTCCTTCTCTCTCTTTAAAAAACAGCCAAACCCAGGTTCCCCTGCCAGGGCTTCATTAATAAAATTCTGCTTTCGCCCCTCTTCAGGCGCAGGTTAGACATAGGCCGAACAACTCCGAGGTAAGGTGTGGCCTTTTCACCGGTTTTTTAGCAACGGAAAAGGGCCTCTTCCATTTCTTATTTTGCTAAAGGTGGCCCCCAAGGGGTTTTTCCCCTTTCTTCACCACGGAAAGGGTTTTCCAAAAACCCATCCCCTTGAGCATATGTGGGCCCCGATGGCAAGGTGAGGATGTCTCCCTTTGGGGTGAGTAATTGTTGTTGTTTGGGACTGAACCCTCCCACGGGGTTTAGCGGCTCCCCCCCTTTTCCCCCCCACTGCCCCCTGGCGGATAAGGTTTTGGGAAAGCCTTTTGAGCGGGCCTGTTAGAGCAGTTTTTTCCCCAGTAATCACCCCTTCCTTGTTAAAGAGCAACTGGTCTATTCCTTCGGATGTTAATGCCCACGATAGGGGACTTTCTGTCTACCGGCCCTCCCGTTAAACCGACCCCCTTTTTGGGCCTAAGTTCTACACAGGAGTATGTTCATCCACACGCCCCCTAAACCGGAAGGGGAAAGATTTTTCGCAGCCCGTCTATATGTGTCCTCTTTCAATGGATACGTTTGTTCAAGTGTTGATAGAAGAACTGTTCTGGCATTTATGTTTCCTTAAAATTCGGATGATTTTGGGCTGTGGCTGCTTATCTTAGGGCGGTTGTTTTTCAAACCCCATTTGGCGTCCCCCCATGGCCCCGACCATAGGGGGGAAGGTATAGTTTAACGGCGGTCTTTCTTGGGGGACTCCCCCTCTTTGGCAGTGCCGTGTTTAGGGTCCCGTTTCCAAGTTCCAGCATTGGTAATCTTAGCGGGTCTGGATTGTTGTGCTCGTCTGTACCTCTCTTTCGTGGTATACATGGGGGTCCCCTGTGCGGTGCTGCCTTTCTACTTCTGACCCCGGGGCTTGCATATTCTTCAGCAATCTTGAGGCAGTAACGTCTCTTGTAATGATCCATTTAGTTCAAGCTGGCTTGGTTCTGGTTTTCCTCCTCGGGACTACCCTTGAGCAAACTTCTCCCCCCGAGTTCTGGGGTCCAATTTTCATTGGTGGGGGAAGGATGCTTCTTCCGTACTTCCTAAAAAAGAAAATTTTTTTTTCCACCCTGACCCCTTCAGGGAGGCATTTTGGTCTTGGAGTCTGTAATCCTCTGAGGAATTGATCTCGCGGGGTACGGTCAGTGAAACCAGGGGTCTGTCTGCTTGGCTCTGTGTAAGCTTTGTCTCATTATTCTCTGGAGGGCATTCGCATTGTGGCAACCCTTTTTCCTCTTACCTTGCAGCCGTGAACAGTTGTCCCTGAAAATCACCGTTCGGTTCCCGCCATACCCCCCTCTCCAGAATCTTCACCCCTGTTCAAAAGTCTTTTTTTTCCACTCTCGGGGCCCCAAAAAAACAGTCTCTTGAGCATGGCCCTCAAGGGCAATAAACGTATCCCCCTTGGGTTTTTGCAGTCACTCTGTACTTTCAACATGTCCCTCACTCTCTGCGCCCAGCTAGAGGGTCATTGTTGCCAGAAAATTTTGGGGTTTATGGGTCAGCTGCACCCAGGGACGTTGCCTTGCTGGTATTCCCCCTCAGGTTGTTTTGGAAAAAATTTCTCAACAAACCCCTCTGTCCTTCCATTTTTCCCATCCCAGCCTGCGTACCCTGCCGACTATCCCAAGTGTAATCCCCAAGGTGACGGGTAGCAAGGGACGCATGGAACACAAAGTGTTAAACAAATCATTTTAATAAAAATGGGGGAAAAAAGGGGGGGGAAAGGAGGGGAAGGGGGGGGAAGGTGTGCAAAAGTAAATACAATATATATAACCGTGATGTTTCCCCGAAAATGAAGGTTTGAATGTCTTTAAATAAAAAAATGCAAAGTCTTTATCGAGGGAGCGGTGTTTTTTTCTTTTATAATATGTATATCGAACTGCAGAGTCTTTTCCTATTGTCCCTAACTAAAACAGTGTGCACACTTTACTGCGAGTTTTAAGCGAGGTACCTCGTTGCATTTGGGGCCCCCGTAATTCGCTGACAGGAGCCTGTGAGTGCAGTCCTTGTCCTGGATCTTGCCTTGCTCGTGCATCTGGCCTCCCCACATCCAGTTCTTTAGGTCGGTCTTAGCCAACAGTGGAAGTTGTCTCTCTTCCCCCTTCTGGTGACCCCCCCCCATCCATTCCGGGAATGTTCCATGCCCACTCTCGCAGCAGGGGGTTTATCTTGCTTGCTTTTTTTTGGCGAGGTGGCAGATAACACAAGGAAGAGTCCAAAAAAAACAGTCCTTTAACCATATATATAAATTTTTAACAGGTCTTACAGAAACCTCAGCCACCTTTAGAGTTACCTAAAAGATGCCCCGAGCAGCTAAAAACCAAGAAAAGTCCTGACAGTCCCCAAAAACCCCAACCGCAAAGGAAGAGATGATATGCCCGTGCTGGAGACTTCCGTAAGACTTGGACCCAGATATGGAGCTATTGTGGTTTCGTACTGACCTTTCTCCTAGTGGCAGACAACCCCCTGTAAGACTATAAGAAGAGTGAAAGAGCCGCCCCAAGACCGAACCAGGGGTCAGCCCCTCGCTATTCATGAGTTGACAGTCCCATGGTGAGTCAAGTCAAACTGCTGCCCCTATAACCATAACATCAGCAAGTAGTGACACTAACCCAGTAGCACATACAGATCGATTATAAAACAGAGACCCCTGTGTTACGTAGGTATCACGTAGCAAATAGCCGGGCCCCAGCCCATTACATTGATAGCTAGCCAGAAAAATGGACAAGGGTGACAATGTTTACAATGTAAAAATCTTTTTTTTCTTTTGTATGTGTGAATATGTGTGTTTTTAAAAGCAACTAAGCAAAAAAAATGCAACCAAAAAGCATGCTGTGCCTACAGGACTTTCTGTATGAACTTTTCAAATCGTTAATTTTTAAATAAACTATGGAACATCAGTCAGGGATGGTTTGGCAAAGACTCTTTTTTAAATAATTTTCCTTCAGCCATAAATGGAAGGAATAAGCAATGTGTGACGTTTTTTTTAAATTTTTTCTCGGTTTTTGTATTTTTTCCTCTTGAGACTTGTTCTTATTTACTTGTTGTCCTTGGTTTTTTTGTATGTCAAAAAAGTGTTTCCTCAGTCTGAATTTAACCAAGGGGAAAATGTGGCCCCCCAGGGTCGGTTGAAAACAATATGTACTGGAGGCAAAGGAAGGTGCTCAAATCAGGTGAAACACACAGACCCCAACCCTTCCAACTCCGGGCCCAGGGGGGGGAGTCTGAACCTGATTTGGGGAAGGTCCCCTATAAAATTCGGTTTAGGGGGGGTTTAAAGGAGTTAAAAGTTCTAGGGGACTGTGGAAAAACATAAAGGGCTGGGCGGTGTCAGGCCCGTCCGAGGAAACTGATAGCCGTGTGAGAGATCCATAGGTGGGGGCCAAAGGGAAAGGGGAAGTAGGTGTGGAGAGTGGAGCCAGTGCCTGTCACCCCTGCACCCAGACAGGAACGGACAAAAAGTCCAAGGTGTGGGGACTTTATCCCAAACCAAACAGGGGGGGTGTTTCCCAAGTCATTTGCCCACCACAAGGCCAGGGGGAACATCAGCACCAAAGGCTCAGGGGGGACAGTCAGAAGAGAGAAATGTAAAAAGGGTCAAGCCGCCTTTCACGGGGGCCCAGGGACATAACGATAGAGGGAGGGTCACAGAAAGCTTCAGGCACCAGGACCCACGAAAGAGCGCAATAGGGGGCCCTCGAATTCGCAGTGGGGAGAACCTCACTTGCTTCCAGGCCCCAGACCCTAACACCGTTGTGGAATGCCCGGGCAAACCTGTACTTTTTCAGAAAAGGTAAAGGAGACTGTCACCATTTGTTGTTGGTTTTTTGTACACTAATCCTGCCCCCCAAAATAACCTTCACCTCCATGATTTTAGGGTTTCCCCCTGGGGACTGGTCCCTGTAGAGACCCAAAACCCACGCTGCTACCATATCATCCCCGAAGTCCCAACTGAGCAGGGTCTACTGACCCGCCTTCAAAGGTGGTGTCATGCCCAAAAATCTTTTTATTTTACTTTTATTTTTTTTTTCATCCCCTTTTTCAAAAATGCCTTTTTTTTTACTGGTTGCCCAACGAGGGGACCCACGGACGGGTATGTCATGTGCATCCCCACCCCCGCAACTTTGAGGGGGCCCTGTTCCGGAGCCCCTTGGCCCCCCGCCGGGGGAGTAAAAATGTGTGTGCATACTTGTAGCGGGAAGTAGGAAATGTTTGGACTACTGCTTTATGGAGGGCAGAAAACCATTTTATAAGGTAGTATGTGGACGCAAAAAAAGCAAGCTTTACCACAAAAAAAAACTGGGAAAAAGAAGGTGCATGTTGGTAGCCGGAGGTGGGAAAGGTTTGATATATTTTGCTTGGGGAATAACCCCTTTTTTAAGTGAAATAATGTGGACAGCGAAGGAAAGCTGTTACCAACCCAAAAATAAATGGGAAAATGGCTGGTAGTGTTTGGAGCCCAAGTGGGAAAAATGTTTGTTACTTTTTTGCTTTGAGCATAAAACCTTTTAATGTAGTAACGGGGGAAAAACAGAACGCAGGCTGTTACCACAGAAAAAATTTGGAAAAAATTGGCTGGTGCATGTTTGGTAGCAGGAAGTAGGACATGTTTGGCTATGCTTTCTTTGGGCAAAACCCACCTTTTTAAAGGTTTAAAACAGACCCTTGATACGGGGGGCCAGCCAATTAAGTAATCCCACAACCAAAGATGTCTGCCGGTATTACTGTGATTGGTTAAGAACCCAAGCATGTATAGTGGTTGAAAGGAGGGCCAAAATGCAGGGGGGCCTACAAATATAGAAAAAGCGAGTACACAAATACTCGCAGAATAAACAAGAAACGAAAATAATCGTCAAACCCATGCGAATCACAATAGTAACGAATACATCCCTCATCCTGTAAGGAGAAAAAAACCTAAATGAAAAAATTTGGGGCTTTCTGGATGCTGAAACACACAAAAAAGTACTTTTGTGATTAAAAGCATTGTTTTTTCCTAAAATAGTTTAAAATACCTTTAGTATATGCATAAAAATGAACCCCCAACACTGTCCTCACTGAAAAATAAAATGTTTTTAAAAATGATTTTAGGGTTTAAGCAAATCTTTTGAAGTAGGGTTTGAATCAATTCACCAAAAGGGAATTTTTTTAAAAAATAGATCGTGAAACAGTTCGATAAAACTTCCGAACCCCAAAAAAATCAATTTTAAAAACAAAATCAAGAGTTTGAAAAAAACCTTCAAAGGGGCCCAAAAGCTGTCAAACACGTCAAACCATTGTACAGTAGAGCCGTGGGTTTTGGCCAAAACATTATTTGCTACCTATTTTTGGGAAGCTTCGCATGCTGTCACCATGTTTCCCAAAACCTGTTCATTAGTGATGAGCGAGCATGCTCGCCACTATCGGTATCGCCGAGTATACTGTACTCGGGCGACTGCCGAGACGGGTAATCTGCGATATCGTGCTGTGTCGTGGTCGTTCTTGCATGTTGGGCTTTTTGGAGCCAGCCCCGTGCAGGGATTGGTGGCAGACCACGAAAATGCCCACCCCTGTTAGTTGGGGGAATAGCAGTGATTGGCGCCCCTGCAATTCACCGACCCTTTTATAACTCCCGGCGCGCTTGCTCGGCACACACCCTTTCCCAGACAGTGATGTGGGGGGGTGTCTGCTGCTGATTAGGGACAGATTTGCGGCCCTTACAGGTAGACCCGGAGAGGGCTGCAAACTGCTGCTGCTGCCCAAACAACGTCCTTCTCAGGATTTAATCTAGGAGGTTTGGAGGGTGATCCAGTTTGGGAGTCCAAGCTTTCCCAGTGAAAAGAAAGTCTTCTCAGGACAAAATCTGGAGGATATAGGAGGGTGATACGTTGGGAAAATAAAAGCTTTCTGTGCCCATTAGAGTCCCCACATTTGTCTTATACCTTAATACAGGTTAGGGATTAAATCGTTCCTGAAACCATTCAGTCACCGACAGGGTGTATACTTATTGGTTAGGGAACAAAATCAAACTTTTGTCATCTAAACCCAGTACCAGACAGGTCAGTATACTTTATCAGGTTGGGACAAAAAATTTCTCTCCTAAAACCCATTACAGTCACCGACAGGTGTAGTCAAACCTTAAAAAGGGTTAGGGAACTAAAATCCAAACTCTTGTATTAAAACAGCAACCAGAAAAAAGGTTGTACGTACAACCTTAATACAGGTTAGGGAACTAAAATCCTAACTCTTGTATCCTAACAGTTCACCACACTGTTTTTACGTCTTACTTTTATACAGGTTGGGAACTAAAATCCTAACTTGTATCTAAACAGAAACCCACACTGTTGTAAACTTTCATAACTTTTTAAGGTTAGGGAACAAAAATCCTTTTTCCGGGACCTAACAGTTCCCAACTGTTGTACGCATACCTTTTACAGGTTGGGGAAAAACCCCTTTTTTTTAATCCAAACTCTTGTATCTCAACAGCACCAACTGTTGTACGTCTCCCTTTTTACGGTTGGGAACTAAATTCCTAACTTTTTTTATCTAAACGTACCACATGTTGTAGTCATCCCTTTTTTAAAGGGGTTAGGGAACTAAAAATCCTACTCTTGTCACCCCTCAACAGTCCCCAAAAACACTGTTGTACGTCTTTTAAAAACCCCTTTTTATACAGGGGTTTGGGAATTTAATCCAAATCTTTTCATCTCAACAGTCACCCCACTGTTGTAGTCTACCTTTTTACATTTTAGGGAAAACTAAAACCCTAATTTGTTCTCAACAGTCCCAATGTTGTACGTCATACTTTTACAGGTTAGGAAACTGTAACCCAAATCTTGTCATCTCAACGTCCCCCACTGTTGTAGTCATACCTTTTTACGGTTGGGAACTAAAATCCTAATCTTTTTCTCCAAACAGTAAAACCCCCTGTTTTCGTCTACCTTTATACGGGTTTTTGGGGGGAATGAAATTCCAAACTTTGTCATCTAAACGTCCCAACTGGTACGTCTACCTTTTAAGAGTTGGGAACTAAACCCTTACTTTGTCATCTCAACAGTCACACACTGTTGTAGTCATACCTTTTTCAGGTTAGGGAACAAAATTTCCAACTTGTATCTCAACAGTCACCCCACTGTTGTACGATCCCTTTAAAAGGTTGGGAATTTAAAATCCAATTTGTCTCTCAACAGACACCAGAAAGGTGTACGTATCCCTTTTTACGGGTTGGGGAACTAAAAATCCTAATTCCTGTGCCCTAAAACCAGTCACCACACTTTTGTCGTCATTCCTTTTTCGGGTTTAGGGAACGTAATCCCAAACTCTTGTTATTCAACAGTCACCCCACTGTTGTCTTTTTTAAAATACCTTTATAAAGGGTTAGGGAACCTAAATCCAAAATTTGTCATCTCAAAAAAGGGAAAACCAGGACAGGTGTACGTACTCCTTAATACGGGTTAGGGACTAAAATGTCCCCTGAAACCATTTACAGTCACCGACGGTTAGTGTACTTAAACAGGTTAGGAACTAAAATCCAAAATTTGGTGTTTCAAAAGTCCCCACATGTTGTACGTCATCCCCTTTATCAGGTTAGGATAAATCCTCCCTGTGATGTTGTCGTGTTACAAGCAAAAATGGCAAGGGCTTGGAAAGGAAAACAAGGAGGTGAACGTGTTGTGGTGAAGGAGAGGCCGGGGGTCTGGCAAGCATAATTTCGAAACAAGAAAGTGGAAAATCTACTCGCTCACACGCCCTGCCCCAAAATTTTTTGGTGCCCGCTGCATACACCGCTCTTGAAAAATTTCCGTGTCAACGCTTTTATTGGATAGGGGATAATGTTAGTCTGTTGGCACCTCCAAAAAAACCCCTGTTTTCCCACCGGTCAAGTGTCATAAGTGATATGCACCGCACATTTCCCCAAACCCTGATCCCCTTTCCCTCCCAAAACAGGCCAAGTACCGTCCCGACATTATGACCCCAACTTGGACACTGGAAGTCCAAAAGTTTTGTACCCATGGGTCGGGGAGGTACATGGCAAATTTCCCATTACAAAATTTAAATTCATTTGTATTTGTTGGGGGTGGGGTGAAGTTGGCACAACCAAACCCCTTGTTCATCTTGATCTGAGTAAACCTGTCAGCATTTTCAGTTGAGAGGCGAGGCGTTTATCAGTAATGATTCCACCTGCGGCACTGAAAACCGCTTGACAAAACGCAGCGGCAGTGAGGCCGGATTTCCCAAGGCTAGAGAGCCAATTACCCCGTGTCCAGCTTGGAGACCAAAATTTAAGGCACAGAGGAATCTCGCAGTACGTTTTTCCGATCGGCAAGGTACTCCTTCAGCATTGGCCAAATTTAGAAATTTTTGTGGCACTACCCCGCCCCCCCTGGGGCTGTGCCATGGGGGTGAGAAAACTGTCCCCACCTCGTAAAAACTTTCCCCCCGGGGCGATTGGATTGTGCCCTCTCGGCCGTAGCCTTGGTTATCCACCGTTTCCTGACCTATCCCCGCTTGCGTTTTGTGAGGGGAAATGATTTGCCTACTTCCGGGGGACTATGGCCTTCGGAACTGCTGCTTTTTGGTGACCTCTCCCCCTCATGAATGACAGAAAAAATTTTCCTTGTAGCGTGGGTTAAAGTGTTGCCAACCGTAAGTTTGTGGCCAAGATGTTTGAACGTGGGGTCACGGCCGGCGCTTCCCTTTTAAAGTCAGCCATGTGCGCCAGATCTTAACACCCCTCACTTCGTACCCAGACCCCCGTGATAAACCCGGCTGCCCTTCCCCCTCCTCCCTCATTCCCCTGTCCTTGGCCACCCAAACGTGAATGGGGGATGCTGGTGTGCTGTCATACCCTCTTTTTGGCCAGAAAATTGCCCCCATGTCTTCATCCTCCTCCCCTCGTCATATCCCCATGCAGTTGTGATGAGATGAGGTGGACTGTTGTTTTAAACCCAAAACCCATTGTTTCTTGCTCCAAGTCATTGCGCTCGGCCTGAAATGATCATCTTTTTTTTTTCGCAAGACCATTTTAAAATGGCAGAGTAGTGGTATGGTGACGCTAATAATGGGTCCTCGCCCCCATTTTGGTGGAGCCCTCAAATTTTTTGGAGTACGGTCATAGGTCGGACATCCTCTCCCTCTTCAGGTGTTTGTGTGGAGTTTGAAATTTTTTCCCGATGGCTTGGTGATGCGGGTAGCCCAAAAATGCCCTCTTCTGCTCACATATCCTAAACCAACATGTGCAGAGTTAAATTTCCCCAACGCGTGGGGAAAATCCACACCGTTGTGTGCCGTAAGACGCTAACGGCGCTGAAATCCGCCAAGGCGGCTAAAGCAGCAGGGTGACTTGCAAAAATGTGCAGACAGAGGAAAATTTTTACCAGAGTAGACAGCTATGGGTATCACTTTACAAAGCTCTGAACCACCGGTTGAGCGCGTGGGCCCGCTGGAAATGCGTCAGTGGCCTCGCCTCAAAGCTGCACCGGGTTCGGCCATTGTCAACCAGACTTTTTCCGGGGTTTAGGTTCTCAGGTGTGAGACAGTGATCTGTGGTTTCAGGCTGTCGACAACCCCTTTTCATTGTGGGGTTTGTCACCTATGCAGACTAAATTAGACAGCCCGTTTCCCCTTGCGGGCAGTGCTGCAGTGCTTCCGCTTAGGGGTGGTGTGGGGGTACAGTGGATGAGGATGCGCTGGGGAGTAGGAGGAGGGTGAAAAGGGATGAATTCCGGCGTAGAGTGTCGGTGAAAACCCCGACAGAGGTTGGGCCTGCTTTCCCCTTTCTTGGGAAGGAGGTTCCATCCCTCGCTCAGACTGTGTCACAGCCTCCACAATATTAAAACCCAGTGTTTTTTTCAAGGGATGTAGCGGGTTGCCCAAAGCACTTTTCACGGGCTGTGGTTTACACTTCGTCCCGACCTTACCCCTGCGGTTTAAAAAAACGCAAACTGGCTAGTGCAGTTTCCAATATATGTCCACTTGTTTTGAAACTAAACCTTTTCCCAAAATGAACTTCTTTGCTTCCCCCATCCACTAACCTCCCTTAACCCCTCAGTTTGTGGCACCACGATAACGTAGGCGCAGGCTCGTTGTATGGGTGTTATGTTTGACAATGATCCTTTTTCTCCTCCCACCAAATGTCTCGTGTATGTCGCTTACCCGAAAAATTTCCGAGTCCTCCCCTTTCTCACCTAAAAAAACAAAAACCCTGGACCCTGGCCCTAATCATTCCCGCCTTGAATTGAATTCTTATTAAGTGGCCTCCCCCCCACCAGAGTTTTTCCTCTCCACTCTATTTAAGCAGCAGCCAGGGTACCCATTGGCCAATGTTACTCAGATGCCTTGTCTGTGCCAGTATTGCACTGGCTGCCCGTTTTATAAGGACAAATCAAAATTTCTTTTTCACCCACAAAATTTCCCCGGCAGCACCCCCCTACCCCTTTTCCCTCATCTTGTCTTACCCCATCGGCTCTACGTTCCTAAATGACCTTGACTGCATCTGTAATTTCCGATCCTCCCACTCCGGCTCCAAAACTTTCCATAGTGCACCAAACCTTGGAATGCTTTACCCCCAAAAAATCAGTACCACAATTTCATGGTTTAGCGTCCATAAAAAAAACATCTTTTTTGGCGGCTTCTACTCCCTAAAAGAAATCCTTTTTATGTAGATAGTGAATGGCCTATCCCCCCTGGCTTACCCTTTAAAACTCCCCAAAACCAAAAGGGGACACAGGGGGTTATGACCCCCCATGAAGCTTAGTTTATGCCCATTTCCTCAACATGGGAAAAGTGCATAAGCCCCTGTACCTTGTGCAACCCCTATTTGTAGTAGATTGTAACTCTTTTTAGCAGGGTCACCTTTATTTTGCTTTATTTTTTTTTTTTTCTTTTTTTTCATTTTCAATGCCCATTGTTTTTTAATCCAATTTTTGTACTGTATTTGTTCTTACTGTAATTACTTACGTTTTATTTTCTGTACTTAACCCTACTTTTTAAAGCGCTGCGTAATATGTTGGCGCTATTAAATAAACTGTATTATTATTATTATTATTTTATTAGGTGGACTTTGGGTGAAAAAACGTTGTTGGGGCCGTGTGTTGCTGTTGGACAGTGGTTATGCAAAGCGGGGACGGACATCGGAGAAATAGTGGCGGCTGGGGGGCGGTAACGTGGGGGCAGCATCGCCCTCAGGTCACGGAATGTTCCGTCTCCACCGGGGAAAAAGGGAAAATTTTTAGCGCTATGAGTGGAAAAAGTGTCATTCAGGAATGTGGCATTTGGGGCTTTGGCCCGCGTATTTGCCTGTGCTCAAAATTTTTTGCTGAATGGATATTTTAACGCTGCGTGGGCAAGGACGTGCTTGATGGTGGTGTAAATTTTTGCGGGGGCAAAATTAGGTGCGGGCCCGGGGGCTTGTCGCGGCCGCATGGACAGGGGTTGGCTCGCACGCACAAAAAAGGCGAAGACGTGCGTGACATCAGCAAGCACCCCTCCTTGGAATTGTTGTATTCCCCCAAAGTCGGGGGCTTGGCCCCGACTTTTGCCTAAACATGTGGTGGTGGTGGGGTGCTTTTTTTTGTACCCTGCTGATGCTGGCTGGCAGGTGTTGCAAATGGGCCTTTTTTCAGTATCTGGAGCCCCAAATTAAAATATGCAAGACTGGGGGAAGACATAACATTTGCACGGCCCTTTGTGTCGTGTTGTTGTTCCCGGGGACCGGTTTTCCTGCCTTTTGCCTGGTACCCGACCCTGCTTGTTGCCTTTTGGGGGTGCTCGCCTCCTCACCCCGTGCACTGTGTCCTCCCTTTCATATACTCCTGCCGGTTGGGTCAGCTACTGGATCATCCACCACGTCGTCTTCTATTCTTGGCTAAAAGCTGGACTGCTCCCCCTTCTCCTCATGTGCACCATGTGACCGTTAAAAAAGTTTTGGGTGTTGTTTCAGGTTTACCCCCAGTGGTAAATGTTTACGCCCATTCTTTTGAATGGATTACAAAGACAGGGGTACCCCCATCTTTTCAATGTGAAAAATGTTTTGAGGCCCTCCCGCAAGTCTCTATCCGGGAAAAGAGGGGCCCCCCAATTTTTGGTGCCTGACCAAAGGGCTATACTACAATCACCAGTTCTTGTTAAAAGGCCTCCCGCACGTCTTATCCCGGGACAAAGAGGAGCCTCCCATTTTTGGCTGCCTGACCAAGGGGTTTCTACAATACACCCTTCTTGTTAACAGGCCCTCCTGCACGTCTTATCCAGGGGACAAAAAGGGCTCCCAATTTTTTGGTTTCCCCGACCAAAGGGTATTTCACAATACACCCCCTGAGGGTTTTAAAGGGGGTACTCAGTTGTATGCATGGGTTTGTTTAACCCCCCAATTTTTGGTGCCCTGGCCCAAAGGCCTAGGCTAAAAAACACCCCCTTGAGGGTTTAAGGCCCATACTGTCTGTTGCTGGGTCATTGTTTTAACCCCCCAATTTTTTTGGGTGCCCTGGCCCAAAGGCCTAGGGTAAAATACACCCACTTGAGGGTTACAGGGGGCCCACTACATGTCTGTTTAAAAGGGTTAAAATTTTTGAACCTCCCCCAAATTTTTGGCTGCCTGCCAAAGGGCTATACACAATCACCCCTTTGGGGTTACGGGGGCCCATACATGTCTGTATGCATGGGTCATTGTTGAACCTCCCCCAATTTTTGGCTGCCCCGGGCCCAAGGCCTAGTAAATACAACCCCCTTGAGGTTACAGGCCCCACTAATGTCTGTTGCAGGGTCGTTGTTGAACCCCCCCAAAATTTTTGGCTGCCTGAACCCCAAAAGGGCCCATACTACAAACCCCACTTGAGGGTTTCGGCCCCATATGTCTGTATGCATGGGTCATTGTTAAAACCCCCCAATTTTTGGCTGCCCCGACCAAAAAAGGGGTATCTACAATTTCAACCCCGTTCTTTTTAACAGGCCCCCCTGCCTCTTATCCGGGACAAGGGGCCCCCAATTTTTGGGGTGCCCGACCAAAGGGGTATACTACAATCACCCAGTTTTGTTAACAGGCCCCCCTGCACGTCTCTATCCGGGACAAAAAGGAAAGCCTCCCAATTTTTGGCGCCCCTGACAAAAAGGGCTATACTACAATACACCCCCCCTTTTTGGGTTTTAAACAGGCCCCCACTTCAGGGGCTGTATGCATGGGTCATTGTTGAAACCCCCCCAATTTTTGGCTGCCCCGCCAAAAGGGGCTATAAATACAATAACCCGTTTTTGTTAAACCCCGGCCTCCTGAGTCAACTTTTCCCCAAAAGGGAAACAAAAAGGGAGACTCCCAATTTTTGGGCCCCCCCCCCCCCCCCCCCCCCCGCCTGACCAAAGGGCTATTAAATACAAATACTCCCAGTTCTTTTTTTAACAGGCCCTCCTGCACCCCCTTATCAGGGACAAAGAGGAGCTCCTTTTTGGCTGCCTGACCAAAGGGCTTTTATACAATACACCCCTTGAAAAGGTTACAGGCCCCTCCCCGCAGGGTTTCTCTATCCAATGGCAAAAAGGGCCTCCCCAAAATTTTTTGGTTTCCCTGGCAAAGGGCCCAGGCTAAATACCCTACTTGGGGTTAAAGTCCTATAATGTCTTTATGATGGGTCATTGTTGAAACCTCAAAATTTTTTGGCTCCCCGGCCAAGGCCTAGGTAAAAAACACCCCCTTGAGGGTTAAGGCCTACTACATGTTGTAGGGATGGGGCATTTTTAACCTCCCAATTTTTTTCTGCCCGGTCAAAGGCCTAGGCTAAAAAAACACCCCCTGAGGGGTTTCGGCCCAATACATGTCTGTATGCATGGGTCATTGTTGAACTCCAATTTTTGGCTGCCCTGCCCCAAAGGGGTATATACAATACACCCCTTGAGGGGTTTCGGCCCTACTACATGTCTGTAGCATGGGTCTTGGACCCTCCCAATTTTTGGCTGCATGGCCAAAGGGCTATTACAAAACACCCGTTCTTGTTTACAGGCCATCCCGCTGTTGTATCCCGGGGCTTTGGGGAACCCCCCAATTTTTTATGCCCTGGCCCAAAGGAAGATATCAAAAGACCCAGTTCCTCAAAAGGGCACTTTATTTTGACAGGGCTTATGTACGTCTCTTGTAGGGTCATCGGGTGTCGCACAATGTTTTTACGTAAAATCTTTATGTAAACACAAAAAGTGAATACACCAGCTTTATCCACTTTGGGTAGGGCCCTTAACATTTCCACCTAAATATTCATTTTGGTGTCTTTTGGAAGGTTTTCTGGAGATCCGTAAAAATTGGCGTGAAACTCGGACAACATTTTTTCACAGCTGTGACTTTTTAGTGAGAAATGCTTCCAGGGGTCTTCCCCATGGGTTGCCTGTCTTTCAGCACTATTCTGAGATTTTGTGACATTTTTTAGGGTTTTTTCCTGCTGCCGGCAGTCATTTATAAAAAATACTCGTGTCTCCCTGGATAACATTTGGGTCGTTACTCGGGCCCCATTTCCGGTATCTGGGGTGCTCGGCCCGAGCTTCGGCACCGGCATTTTAGTACTCGTCATCACTACTGTTCAGAATTCAGTAATTCACTGTTTCCTCTCCCCTAATTTGGGTTAAACACTTTGGGCCCTTTCCCCCTCCTTTGCCAGGTCTTGATGGTTGCCAGTATAGCAACCTAACTGGCATCAGATTACTGTAAAAAGAATGAATAATTAAAAAAAATGTTGTAGGGTCCCCCCAGTCAGACAGGATAAAGCCCCCGCTTTGGTTGCAGGCTGTGCTGTCTGTTAAACCCCCGGGCAAAGAAAAATTTTTTTTTTTTTGGGGGACCCCATGGCTTTTGTATTTTTTTTATGTATTAGTTTTTTTTTAAAACTAAATATCATGCTAAAAAAACCCTTATTGCACATGAATGGCATAAAAGGGTGCAAGCTTACAATATTAAGTGGGGGGGGGGGGAAAATTTTACATGTGTGCGAATTATTTAAGCAAGTTGTATTTTAGAGGATTATTTTTTTATTGACCCAAAAAATGTTTCAAAACAACCCAAAAGACTCAAAAAAAAGCTTAATATTTTTTTTAAGTTGGATGGGATTTTTTTAGATTTGTTATCTTAGGGGGTAACCGTAGATATCGTGCAAGATTATTAACGATTTAAAAATTTCATTGTTTTTGAAAAGACGCCAAAATGTCATCCCCACCGCACAAAACCCCCAAAAAAAAGCTTAGCCCGATTCCTCGTCCAAACCGATTCCGCGATGTCTGAGAGAGCATTATCCCCGCAGTGGAACTCGTTTTTTCAAAATTCCAAGAAAATTTCAAACGATGTGGGACAAATGTGGGCTTATGGGCCCATTTGGGGTGATACATGGGCTCCAGTACGCCCCCCACTAACCTTGGGTGCCCAATTTGGTCCCTCATTGGGCCCAATTCCCTTTTTAAACAGGGGGGCCCTATCCCCAAAATGTCCTGTGGAGTGATCGCAATGTACTGGTCTGACTAACATAAATTGCAATCGAAAAAGTCCAAGAATCCCCCCCGTTTGCGTTTAAAATTAGCTGTTAGGGGGTTTCTTTTTTTAGGGTAAAAAATTTGGGTTTTTTTAAACAGTACAGCGAGCTGTGTGTGGTTGCATTTGGGGGATTTTCCAAAACGCTTTGAAACGTGTGTGTTTTTCGGTGTGCTTTATGTTGTTTTGCTTCAGTTTGGGGAAGACGATGTTTAACAAAGGGGAAATTGGGTTAAAATTATGGACAAAAAAGAAAAAACGTTTAAACATTTTGTTCCTGGGGTGGTAAGTATGTACCTTCGGGTTCCCTTGCAAACACAAATGGCGTTAAAACACCCTATTGGCCCAAATTTGCGTGTTTGTATGTAAATCCCGGTTGGAACAAAAAATGTACCAAATTTAAAAAAAATTTCGGGGGATTTTAAAATAGGGGGTTTTGGTTTTTTTTTTTAAAAAACCAACATTTGCTCCTACCCTTCACGGTTTGGCCCGGTGAACAGTCCCCAACCGTCAAAAGGGGGGAAAAAAAAATTGCCATTCAAAAGGGCCTTTGGGGAGGAGGGGTCCTGGTCCCCCCTCTTCCAGGGGCCCCCTAAGGGGCCCAAAAAAAAATTTAAAAAGGCCAAAAAGCCAATAAAAAAACCCAAAAATCCCGGGGCTGCACAGACAAGAGGGTGGAAAACTCTCCCCTCCAATGGGAAGGGGTGGTTAAAAAAAAAAAAGAAATTTCCCCTAATTTGGGGTTTAAAAAACAAAAAAAAAAAACATTTTCCAAAACCTAAAAAGGAAACACCTGTCCTGCCCCCAGCGGGCGCGGACCAGTCAAACAGTGAAAAATTCCCCATGGAACCCGAATAATTGGGGGGGTTTGCTGCCCTCACCGCCCCCTGTCAATTAAGTTACTGGGGAAAAGGGCCGGTTTCATTCCTGTGCCTCTGCACGGTTTTTCCCCCCAAACCCAATGGGAGTCCCCCATCCTGTTGGGCATCAGCCCCACCCCACCCACACTCCCTTTTGGGGTCTATGCGGTCCTTTCCAAAGTAGGGGGTTAGGCAGGGGGAAATCCCGGGTTTTGAAAAATTTTTGGTAATCAAAAAGGTCCGTGGAAGGGGTAGGAGCCCCGAAACGGAGATCCGTCATCTCTGCTGTCTCTGCACCCCCTCCTTTCCGAGTGGAACCCTGGAATGAGGGTACCCAAATAAAGCACCTTTGAAACACGCCCGGTGAGTACCGCTATCTTTTTTCATTTTATGCTAAAAGAATAATGCCGCCCAGCAGGGCGTGCACTGCACAACGGAGGAGTGGTGAATGGAGCGTGGGCCCGCCTTCCCAGTCCCCCAACCTCGGGGACTGCTGTAAGTTTAAACTTATTTTTGAGATGTTTCATATGGCCACTTTAGATGAGAAAGGGATAGATAGGGAGCAGCTAGGAAGGTGTAGGGACAGCTAGTGATAGTGTAGGCACTTAGATTCAGGTGACAGGTTCCCTTTAAAGAAGCGAAGGTACACCTGGCACTCACACAGATCAGCTCAAATCTACTCTAGTAGCAGCTGGAACAAAGGCATGCATTGTGCACGATTCAGCAGCATGATAAATTACTTCACTATTTAAATGTCTGAACAGTCAAGTGAATTGGAGATATTGCACAGTGCTCATCATTAGCCACTACGCAATGCAGCATAAACTGTCATGAGTGTGTTGCATCCTGATATGAGATGTGGGGGATCTGGGATAAGGAGGTCTCAATGCTTAATTGATTGCAAGTCCTTTGTGGAGCCTACTTGAATGTTATCTTGTATTGGAGTGTATTTACTTTTGTTCTATACTGAAGGGTTTAAGTACATTTTCCCTTCTGGCTGAGATTACTCATAGCCTTAAACCCAGCTGCAGCATCATGTCATCATATCCACTATATTCACCCACTCCTAGCTAAACTCCTTTTCATTTATAGATCCTCTATACTGACCATGTTGAATGGGCCTGTTTCTTGAGAAGCTGAGGTGTTTGTTTCAGTTGCAGCTGTAAAGTTTCCTTCATGAGAAGATTTGGAATCTTTTGCATTTGTTTCAATGTTTGTCTTGTCAGTATGTTCCCTTGCACTCCTGCCACTTCACTCCGTGGGGGAGCGAGGGACAAATAGATGAATTGTATCTTGGAATATAGCAAGGTATGAGACCCAGGTATTCCCACATTCACTGGTAATCCCGGGGACAGGGGTTGCCTAAAGTCTTCTAGCATGATGGACAGTAAAGGAGCATTTTGTCCCTTGCTTTTCTACAGTCATTGCATGACAATATCGATTAGTTATGGTAGCTGACAGAGTGGATTTAAACTGATTTACATATTCATGACATGTCATAAATTTTTCCTTCCTGGACAAAACCTAAACGTGGGTTAAGGACGACAGAATACATTTCAGAATACTGAGCAATGTTATGATCTTCTAACAATGATCTATAATTTAACGGTACAAAAACTCTTTGAAGACTATCTTTTCCCACAGCCAAAAAGGATTACACATGACGTCTATAAAGTGTGACAAAAGAGCCCAAGGTGACTTATTTGCACTATTTTCCGGCTCAGCTTTAATGAATCCAGGATAAAGAATTGTTCACGTATTATCAGAGACATATTTCTGAATAAGGTGTAAAGACACACACATCTAGCAGATCTGAGCATTTGCACTATCTGATATTTAGAGAAGTAATTTTAGAAATTCTGAATACAATACATTACAATAAAATATATTTTATTCTAACCCTTATACAATGATTTGAAGGTTTCTTTCTAGTGGATTTTGGCATCAATAGAAGGTTACCTCCTCTGCTGATTGATCCAAATCATTCCATATCATATTCAATAACAAATATCACTCACTTTGCACATGATTTGTAGACGGCAATATCCCCCTATTGATTGAGTGTAGGTATACCTCCTGAATTCAGACTTGCAAATATTGCAAAAAAAAATCACTTTCCCAGCACTTCAATAAAACTTTTTTGCTTAATCTCCAAAGTATTGTAAACATAGCATACTAAGGTGTGTAAGTACAAAATGTCTGCATGCAGCACTTAACCCCAATACTGGACACATTGATATGTTTTGCTACTTTTGTTTCCATTTTGTCATCATTTGCATATTACTATTGTGGCACCCCACCAGGTAGGCCGCCACCAGAGGTATTGCACTGCTCCATTAGAAGGAGAGTAATGCATTTGCTCTCCAGGTGCTGGGATAGCGCAGTTGAGCTTCACACACACACACACACAGACAGAACACTTAGGACCCCGGGACAGTGGATGGACCCAGAGGGAGGACCCAAGGCGGAAGGAAACAACAGAGTTGGAGTGTGTGGGAGAAGTGGAGGAGTAGAGGCAGGAGTGGTGTTGACTCCCGCGGGCTGGAGCATGAGTACGCTCGCCCCGTGAGGGAAAGACCGACAGGTGTGAAGGAGGAATAGAGCCCTTGGGCTATGGAATGAGATGTAGATCCCGTATGCCCAAATCTGGTGAGAGTACAGAGGGGCTGGTGAACGACACAGGGAACTGGCCCTGAACACGGCGTGGATGCTGTAAGCCTGAATCGTTGAACCGGAGGCTCTGAGTTCCTAAGGGGAGCTGCGGCCGAACACCTCACACAATTTGGAGAAGGAAGCCGAACTAGGGTTACAACTGAGCACCCGTGGCTGTTGGTTCCTGAGCTCTGTGTGTGGAGGCGCTGAGAGGAGCGGAGAGACTAGCTTATAGTGCTGAGGGAACACCATAGAAAGAAACACCTAGTAAGAGAAAGATAAAGGAACACCAACAGAGACTTGACTGCCCCGGTTCTGGAGACAATACTGAACCAGAGGTTGGCAAGGAAAGTACCCGGCGGCCATGCTGAAAGAACTGAGTAAAAGTAACAGAACTCCAGCTGTGGTGTGTGACACTTTTCTTAGCGGCAACCACCATTGAGACACCGGGGTGCTGATGACCAAATGAACATCTGCAATGTACGAACTGACTCCTCCATCCCGCCACCCTGGGGACCACGCTCCACATGCAGGAAGCAAAACCATCCAAGCTGTCGGTCACTGTCCCCAGACGTCCTGAAGCAGCGGCGGCCCCTTTTCCCTGTCATCTCCCCCCTGTTGTTAAATGACGCCGCCAGGGTCACAGGACTGGGTCTCAGCCCCCTTCTATCCCTGTGAAAAGAACCGAGAGTGAAGAACAACTGATACCCTGTTCCCGAGTACCCCCGACCCTGGAGTGGGCATGTCACTACCATGTCTGTCAATCCTGTGATTTGTATACATTTGGTGTTACAATTTCATAGTTTAGTGATGTACATATGTTTTAAGCAAAACGCCTTTGTAGTACCACCCTTTCCCAAAAGAAAAAAATACTTGATTTCCAATAAAGAGAGTTCATTACCATCCAAATACATTTTAAATTTGTTATACGGTATTGTAAAGGACATAGCCCTATAACAAGCATACTGTGACTGTACCTGTTACTGGTACAGTGCCTGAAATGAATAACTTAATTCATATGAAAATTGGATGTTTTTTGTGGCCAAGAATTGGTACACTGTTACGCCTCCTCCTTTGCAGATTGTGGCCCTTCTTCCACTTCTGATTCAAAGTGCTCTCTTCCCAGAGCTATGCAAATGGAGTTCGTGGAGGCTTGATTAAGAGTCTCAAACACGGGATTAGCCAGATATCCCTCCAGGGAAGGGGCCACTTAATATGGTGGTTATGGTGGTCTGCGCAAGGATTCCACCCCAGGGCTAGCTCCTTCCCTGGAGGGATATCTGGCTAGTCCCGTGTTTGAGACTCTTAATCGAGGCTCCACGGACTCCATTTGCATATTCAAATTTCAAGGGGGCAATGCATCATGGATTTTACTGTGTTTGAGCGCTTTAGGCGGCTGCCCGCAGTGTTTTCCTTGACTGGTCTCCCTGAGATCAGTGAGTGCTTTATGATGTTGGTCTACCAGGCATTGCCCCCACCTAGCCAGAATCCTACTCCACACTGATGAAGGGCAATACCCGAAACAGCTGTCTGTGGATGGATACCTAGCTCTGTTAATTCCCTTGTCATATCCTTAACTCGTAATTGAGTGGGATATTGACTAAAAGGGCCACTTAATATGGTGGTTATGGTGGTCTCCGCAAGGATTCCACCCCAAGGCTAGGTCCTTCCCTGGAGGGATATCTGGCTAGTCCCGTGTTTGAGACTCTGAATCGAAGCTCCACGGACTCCATTGCCTATTCAAATTTCCAGGGGGCAATGCATCATGGATTTCACAGTGTTTGAGCGCTTTAGCCGGCTGCCCGCAGTGTTTTCCTTGACTGGTGTCCCTGAGATGAGTGAGTGCTGTTCCCAGAGCTAGCACTGTCTTAATGTTGCTGTTGGCTGCGAGTGTTCTCCTCTATGTCTACTTTTTTCTGATGCCACTCACTAAATTGCTAAACCTGAAAATGTAGTTAGCAGCATAAGAAAAAAAGAAGAAAGGGGAAGAATGCAAGGCTACGATGTAAGTGATTGTCCACATAGACACCGTGGTTTTTCTATGGAAATTCAATTTGCAGAGCAGTCATTTGCCACATATTTAATGTTCCTTATCATGCTCTGAGGCATGGGCGTACCCAGGATCAAAACTAGGGGGGGGCAAGCCATGGTTGTTACCGCCTTCTATGGTACTCTGTCACACCAGCCCAAACGTCATATCCGGCCCGGTGCATTGATGGGGGCTGATCACATGTTCGCCCGGGCTCCGGCGCATGCCCAGTGCACATATTGAAGCTGCCCGTATATGTCATAAACCCCCACAATGCACAGGACTGGATATGACGTTCTGGCCAGCGCGTCAGAGTACCACAGGAGACAGGAGTTTCAAAAAGAGATGGAAACAACAGAAGGAACGCTGATGCCCTTTAAAGAAAACCTATACTGGACAACATGTGCTCATTACATACACATCATACATGTTTTTTACAGAGACACAAGCCACACACATATACACAGACAAAAGCCAAACACACACAGAAACACAAGCCACATATACACACAGGCAAGCCACAAGCTACACACAGAAACAAGCCACACACAAGCCCACACACAGAAACAAGCCAACACACAGAGACACAAGCCACATACACACAATCCACACACACACGCCACACACATAGAGACACAAGCCACACACACAAAGACACAAGCCACACACAGACACAAGCCACACACACAGAGAGAGACACAAGCGACACAGCCACAAGCTACACACAGCCACAAGCTACATATAGACACAAGCCAGACACAATCCACACACACAATCAAAAAACACAAGCCAAGCACACACAGACACAAAAGCAACACACAAATGCCACACACAGACACATACACAGGCCACACACACAGAGAAAAAAGCCACAAACACAGACAAAAGCCACACACACAGACACAAGCCACAGACACACAATCCATGCACACACACAACACACAAATAAATTCCAAACACATGCACACGTCACAGACACAGAGACACATGCCAAAGAGACACATGTCACAGACACAGAGACACATGCCACAGACACAGAGACACAGGCCACAGACACAGAGACACAAGCCACATACACAGAGACACATGCCACACACACAGACACAAGCCACAGACACAGAGACACATGCCACAGACACAGAGACACAAGCCACACACACACACACACACACATACAACACACAGATAAATGCCAAACACATGCACAGGCCACACACACAGACACATGTACACACGTATATACACACACATACACCCACACATGTATACACAGACACACATTTATATACACATACACACTGTACACACACACCCGCACACACATATATACACAGACACACACATATATACACACTGTACACACACACACATATATACACACACACATATATACAGACACAGACACACATTTATGTAAACATATACATACTGTACACATCCACACATATATATACACACACAAATACACACTGTACACACACACCCACACACATATATATACATATATACACAGACACACATTTATATACACGTATACATACTGTACACACCTATATATACACACATATATACACAGAGGCACACATTTATATACACACTGTACACACACCCCACACATATATAAATACACACATATACACACTGTACACATATATATACACACATAGACAATGTACACACACACATATAAACAGACACACACACATATATACATATACACACTGCACACACACATATATACACACATAGACATATAAGTACAGACTTACACATATGCACACATACACACATTAGCAGTGTTTTGTTCTTTCCTTACCAGTGATGATCCTCTGAGTCTGGAAGGTAGGAAAGTGCAGGGCGGCTGTGTCACTTCACAGGAGACCGCATCACATACTAATTAGCCATGTGGTGGTTTTCCTGCTCCCTTCTTGTGGGGGGCACTAGCCCCCCCCCTGCCCCACGCTGGGTACGCCCATGCTCTGAGGTCATTGTAGACCCCTGATCATAATAACTGTAGTATTTCAAAATAACAAATATCTTTATACTCATATTACTTCTCACCTCTCTGGCCCTTCCACTACTCACCGACACCCATCTGATCTTTGGATCAGCATGAGCAGCTCTGAAATTCCGAGGCATTGGTCGTTAGGCCTACGTGTCTAGGTTTGCTAGGCCTGGGAGGGTTCTGTGCATGTGTCAGCGAAGGCGATTTCAGCTCTGCCATGTGGATCCAAGGGTGAGACAAGAATAAGACAGATAGTGGTGACTCACCGTGGCCGGGACTCCAGTTTAGACAGGCAGCTTCTTCCTCCTTGTCAAGGCTGGACCGCGCCTGCCGGTAGTGGGGCCCGGTTGAGTGCAGATCAAAAAGAAGAGACGTCTTGTGGGAACATATTAAAGGGTTAATTTGTTGTGACGCCACCTATGAGTATTTCGGTAAGTCTTACCGATGCTGCGGGGCCTCCGGGGGATGGAATGCAGCAAGATGGAACGCTCCCCACAGGCTAAGCGATGATCCCCGGAGGCTGGAGCTGCTTAAGATGTTGTGCGTTACCTTGAAGTGCGGACAGACAGTTCATAAGAAAGCACGGACACTGTAAGTCTCTGTAACGGGTTCTTTACTGTAACCAGCAGGCAATACATGGTATACAGTTATAGGTAGCAGACCGGGTGGACTCAGCAGTGATAGGTGTCCCTCAGAGATCCGCGGTCTTCCTCCATTCTATCTAAGTAAGTTGCCGTTGTCGCCCAGGAATACCAGGTCGGGTACAGGGAGGCTGCTTGAATGCCCTATCCGGGGTATACGTTCCGGATGTTTTGGGGAGCCTTGGGTCCCTTGGTGGGTACATCGCTGGTTAGACGACGGGAATTGGCGGTGGTGGGGTGCTCCTGTAAAGCGGTCCCTCCACTCCTCTGATTCGCATAGCAGAGCTGAACTGCTGATAGCTTCGGTACCAGCAAACCGGCTGTAGGTGGGCACGGGATGGTTTTGGACCCGCATGATGATGCCCGTAATTGGTAGGGAGATGGCCAGCGAGGGTGGCCAGGGGGTCGCACGAGTCTGTGCAACCCCCTCTCCAGGTTGAAAAGCTGGGAATCTGCAGAGGTCTTCTAGGTTGCTGTTGCTTCTCTCGACCCGAGACCAACTCTAGACTGACTAATTGTTCTAAACTTTCCATTACACACTACCCTTGCACTCCGCCCACCAGGACCTTGATTGGCCCTCTATTCTAGGTGATGCATGCAGGGTATGGATCTCTGAGTTAACCATTCGACTGCTGGGTCAGAGAATATTGCTGCTGCATTTATGGCTGCAATACCCTCCTGTGACGCACTCGTTGCGGGGCCCCACAGTGGCAAGTAGTGGAGGGGCTGCAGAGGTGAGTATACATTTGTCTTTTTACATTTTGATATCCTTTTATGGTTCAGATTCTGTGAGGAAGCGAATTACAAAACAAAACGCACTTTAGCAAATGCAGATGCAGATCTTAAGATCATGAGTAAGGCTACAAGCTAGCCAAAACATGTTGCCTGAAGACATGATATACTGATCTGTGTGTTTTTATGTGCAAAAAACCTGTTTTTACCTGGATTCCAATAAATGGTAATTTTATTAAGAACTCAAGGTGCAATTACCCTTAACACGCTGGACAATTCTTGAAAGTTATTTGGACGTAGCTACAGGCCCGCTGGAGTCCGTGCTGAGAAGTAGGGACACTGGAGAAAGAAGTCAGCTGAGCGGACCTTTTTTCTTATTATAACATAAAATCTATGTAGTACATATAATTGAGACAATCGCTGGCTTTCCAAGACTGCATGTGCAGGTATTTGGACTAATATTATTTAGCACTGCTCATTTGTTATTGGTCCCATATCCCTCTCCCATTTGCTCTTAGCATGTAGTGGATCTCATCTATCAGTCTAGTAAGCATGTGTTTGTATAACATAGAAATGATGCCCCTAGAGCAGTCCGAGGTCAATAATCTATTAAGACTTTGTTACATTTTACATTGTTTTCAATGCGACGCCTGTGAGCCTAAATCGCATGCCTCAGTTGCAGGTACTGATAGAAAGCACTACGTGGTATCTTACATTCAGCCTGAAGCTGCGCTAAGCTTTTAGTGCATTGTTTCAAAATATTTGGGAGACTAAATTTACCCCTCCTATCTTCCCATAGTTTTTGACACTGCAGCTTCCACAATTCAGGTAGACCTTGGTTATGCCACAGAGGAAAGAACTCTGTAATTCCAGGAATGCCCAATAGGTCCTTCACCCTATCCCACACCTTGAAGTTTAATTACATCGTTGTGTACATTGGTCCTCCCCTCCTCAGGTGCATTGCCTCTAGGGAACCAACCAGAATTTTCCATCTTGCAGTCTCTTTTATTAGTTGACCTCCTGAGTCATATCCCTCCTCCATTCCCCAGGCCCTAAAATGCTGCATCTGGGCCGCCATGTAATATATCCATGGGTTAGGTACTACAAGTCCCCGTCATCCTTATCTCTTTGTAACATCTCAAGACGTATGCTGGCTTGTTGTTTTTTCCATATCAATTCTCGGAACATATTAATATCATCTTTTCAATTAGCCATTAAAAGGTATCAACCTCTGAGGACTATCACATTTGAATATTTTTCTATCTGCTGGAAAGCATGGTACAAACATATATTTTAGCTGAAAAAATCTTGAAGAATTGTTCAGGAGATTTCATTGTACATTTTTTGTCTTTGGTAATAAAGTAGGCAGTTATTGGTGTCAGGATTGAGGGTCAATAGCTCTAGAGCTACTTAGCATATCTGGACTCCTATGAAAACTGACAGCAGCAATCCGATCCTTGCTATGATCATTGCCCTCTTTCTCTTCATCTCTTCATAAGTACAATGTAAAACTCCAAACGGTTTCAAGATTTCTTTAGCAGTCCAAAAGTAGAACTATATTATTATTATTATTGTTGTTGTTATTATTATTATTATTATTATTATTATTATTTTATTTATTTTCAGAGTTCCATTGATTCCATGGTACTATACATAAGAAGGGGTTACATACAAAATACAATTATAAATTACAGTGAACAAACTATTGTAAAACAAATCAACGAGCATAATGTTCCTTTCCTTAAGTGATTACATTATTATATAATTTTAACCCCTTCCCGACCCTTGATGCAATTACAACTTCAAGGGTCGGGCCTGGTGTTTAATGTGAGTTCCGGTGCGGCGCTCACATCAACACCCGATATCTCAGCTGATCTCATCAGCTAAGATGTTGGGCTTCCAGCACCGATTGGATCCGGGATCCGATCGGTGCTGTTAACCCTTTGGATCCCGCTATTCCCCACCTGCAACGGAGATCCCGCTATAATATCGGGAGATCTCCGGCACTCATGTGGTAGCGCCGGGTCCTGCCGATACCCCAAAAAATATCAGGTGCCGCTTCCTGTGAGTGATTGGCAAGTGCTGCCAACCACTCACATTACGCATTTGTGACAGGCCCTGATGTGCTGCAGTTTATTGGGACCAGTCATAAGTGATCGGACCATACAGCAGTGTGCCTCCCTATTGGTCAGTGTAAAATAAAGATAGAATTAGTAAATAAAGGTTTTTACAAACATGAAAACAAATAACGCAAAAGTTCAAATCACCCCCCTTTTGTCCCATTCAAAATAAAAGTATTTAAAAAAAATGACACATATTTGGTATTGCCGTGTTCAGAAACGCCAGTTCTATCAAGATACAAAATCAATTATTGAGAGCCATAAACTACATAACGGAAAAAAGGTACAAACCCCAAAATTACGTTTTTTTTTTGGTGTCCATAGCATTGCTATAAGGGGCGATCAAATAAAAACATCCACCCAAAAATGGTATCATTAGAAACATCTCCTTAAAGCGGCCGTCACACGCAACGATTTTAAGCCCGATATCGTTTAAGCGATCTCCTTTTTGATCGCTTAAGCGATATCGTTTTGGCATCGTTGCATGTAATCAAGCGATTTCACTATGTAAAATCGCTTGATCGTGACATCGCAGATCTGAGCTCCGGAGCTCAGATCTAGTGATGAACGATGTCACGATCTGCTTCATCGTGGTGTATGACACCACGATGAACCATCTCCCAGTGGCAGAGCCTATGCTGGGAGATGGTAACTATGGTACACGTCGGGTTACTAAGCGATGTGCGGCGCCTAGTAACCCGATGTGTACCATAGTAACCAGCGGGATCGCGGCTCCACATCGCTGGTGAGTCTGTCTGTGTGACAGCTCACCAGCGATGTGAGCGATATTGTAAGCAATCGCGCGTGCACGTGATCGCTTACAATATCGCAAGAGATATCTGTGCATGTGACGGCCGCTTAAGACGCAAAAAATAAGCCATCCCACAGCCCCAGATCCTAACAAATGAGAACTCTAAGGGGTGCGGAACATGGCGCAAAAAGTCTGATTCTTTTTTTTTTTTCAAACTTCTTAATTTTTTTTCACCACTTAGATACTAGTAAAAGTATACATGTTTGGTATCTACAAACATTTACCGACCTGATGCAGAACACCATCATGTTGGTTTTACCATATAGTGAACATGTGACTAAAAATCCCGAAAAACAAATGTGTAATTGCACTTTTTTTGCAATTTCACTGCACTTGGAATTTTTTTCCCATTTCCCTGTACACTATATGGTAAAATGAATGGTTGCATCTGAATGTACATCTTGTCCCACAAAATATATATATATGTCTATATTGACGGAAAAGCAAAAAACTTATGGCTTTTGGAAGCAGGGGAGCAAAAAATGAAAAGGAAAAATCGGCGGGTCATGAAGGGGTTAAACATTGTTATACAATAAATGTTTTACTTAGTCATTTTAATGTATAATTACTGTAGTATGACTATTTTACTGATGCTTTACTTATGTTTACCCAGTTAGCCTGGCTCCTATTAATTTTGTTGCCATTTAGAATTTTAATTTAATTTTTCTATTTACTATAGTGATGTGAAGCCTGAGTGAATTAGACAAACTATTAAGAACATAACAATTACACATCAATAAAGCTTTTCACTATTTGAAGCTTATAAAATTCTAATCTTCATTCTGCAGGCACCGCATGTAATAAGGCAAATCCATATTTTCTGTTCTCTATAAATAATTTACTGTATTATGTCTTCTTGAACATTGTGCTCTTAGCACAATTTTGAACCTTCCCACCAACACCAACCAGGAACATATTTGGTTTGTTTAGGGGGTTCTGGTATGTGTTTCCTCTTTTATACAGATTAATCCTTTTCTACTGTAGTATTGGATATACATAAGTAGAGGGAATTTAAGTCTTCAGTAGACGTTTTGCTATTGCCCTTGTGTTGCCATTTGGACTATTTCTCGCGTCTTCTAATACTATAAGTTACATACAGTATAGGAGAAAAGGAGCCGGGGTTTGTCCGCGCTAGACCACAGGGAAAACCGAGGATGCAAGCAAACCTTTATTTACACTCAAGCCAACGCGTTTCATGGCCACCTGGCCACTTCATCAGGGCAGTAATGAACATTACTGCCCTGATGAAGTGGCCAGGTGGCCATGAAACGCGTTGACTTGAGTGTAAATAAAGGTTTGCTTGCATCCTCGGTTTTCCCTGTGGTCTAGCGCGGACAAACCCCGGCTCCTTTTCTCCCATACTGTATGTATCTGCATCCCGGGATCTGCAGCGGCCAAAACTTCTACAGGTGGTTGTGACTCTCACAACCATACCAGGTGAGTGGATTACCTTTGTTAATAACACACTGGTGTCCCTCATTTACCGCCTTAGTGCGCTCCCCCTCTCTCTAATTTTTTGCAATACTATAAGTTGTGCTCTTTGAGTAATCTTAAAAAGATCTCCAGAGAGACAAAAGAATAATAAAGGTCTTGATTTTTTTGCATTTGGAGACAATTTGCCAAACCATGAATTGATGATGAACATCCAGGATTTTAACACAACTTTTTATTTATAATATCAAGATTAATTTATCTCTTTAATATTACTTTGCTGTCTTACAAAAATGCTAGGTTGTTCAAATTAACCAAACTTTCTTTGGAAGATTACAGTTCTCAATAAAGCTGTGGTAAGTCCAATGAACGGGTTTGGGTTTTAAAGATCTGTTTGCTTCGTCCAGTTTCAGAGTTGTTTATAACTAAACCTCTAGAAGAATATTAAAGATCTTGGATAGGGATGAGCAAACCTATTTAAGTTCAGGTTTGGTTCGTTTCGACAAATGGAGATATGTCCGCCGAATAGATAGGCGAACAGTTCGACAAACTTCCGAACCCGATTCAAATCAATGGGAGACAAAATCAGGAGCTGAAAAAAACACCTTCAAAGGGGACAAAAGCTGCCAAACACAGCTCAAAGGATGTGCGCGTACATTAAATATTTACTATATACATTTCTGCATCAAAAATGTATCTCTTGGCATGAAAAAGGTTGCATAAAATAACGCATGTTTTTTGCATGCATTTTACTTATGTTTTTTTTTACCCCATTAATTAGGATGGGCTAAAAATAGCATTGCATCTGAGCTCTGCTACATTGCGGAGCCGAGGGAGATGCAATAGTATCATGCTCAAACTGACACCCGGCTGTGGGAGGTGAGCAGTCGAGTTCATATAAGGACACAACTAGTGTGGTTCAGTGGTGACCCCAGATGAAGCATCTGATGGCAGCATCACACAGCCGGCTGGCAGTGTGAGCGTGATATTTGTGGTGAGCAGTCTCCCTCCACTCATACAATGTAGCAGAGCTCAGATGCTTCGCAGGGCTTAATGCTGTGGATTATCATCGGAGGGTATGGTTGGGGTTAATATAGTACTGAGACAGGGTTGTTTGTGTCTTTTAATTGAAATGAAAGATTGTTCTGTGTTGTCTTTTTTTAACTATTTAATCACCGGATTGGTAATGTGCGGGAGTCATAGTTTCCTGACATTACCAATCTACTGCTTAATGACAACTGTCAATACTCAACTATCATTAAGCCTTTCTATCACCCGATGCCACCACACCAGAGCATCGAGAAGAACCAGGTAAGGCAACAGGAATAGATGTTTATAATGAATGTGCCAATTTCTGGGGTGGCTGTGGGCTGCTATTCTGTATTCTCTGGAGCTCAACAACTACGGGCCTCATCACACTGAGGATATCAGCCCCAAGCTGACTGGGTTTACCCTAGAGAGTCACGACCAAATACCTACCGGGTATTCACCAGAGCCATTAATTGTGAGGTTGGATTTAGCTGCTGATAGACACAAAATTCCACTCCAGGGCATTCCCTAAACTTCAGGTTTGGGTTCAGGAGCAGACAATATGGATGATACAGATGGAACAGGTTCAGGTTCAGATGCAGGCAGGACAGATTCGGGTTCAAGGAGTATACGTTCCTGTTTAGGCAAAAACACAGACCTGACAACACACTAGAAGGCGCAAGACACAGTAGATATAGACATTGCTCAGGCACCTCTCTACAGGGGCAGGTACATTAAATAACAATTGCTCTCAGCCATAGGCTGGGGAATCTTCCAGAGTATGTGCACTGCTTCTTTAAGAAGCAAAGAGATCACTTGCACAACAACATGGACAGGAGACCTGCATGACGTGTGCTGGGAGACACAACGGTGAATGTTACATTAACAGCAGGGTCATCGGGCTCTTGCTCTAAATGTTAAGATAGTCATTGGACTTCCCTCATTCAAAATCTTTTAAGGTTCATAAAGCAATCTTCGCTCATAATTTTTCCAGGGTGTGTATGATGCCCACCTGCAGAGTTTTTTCAGGATACGTATGAGGCCTACCTCTAAAATTCTTTTAAATGAATATATGTATAACCCCAGGAGTAAACATTTTTCGGCACTTGCAATAAGTGCATGTGCATAGGCTTTTCCAGTCTAGGAGTCCTACTCCTTAAAAATGGGAATAAAATGTTTTCTGAGACCCTCCTCTGTGTATCTTTCAGGGTGTATTGCAATCCCTTCTAAGTTTTGGTAGCATTTTGACTTAATGCATAGACTTTATTAGTCTAGGAATTCCACTATCTAACAATTTTAACAGAATGTTTATGAGGCTCTCCATTATGTCTAATACAGGGTGTATTGGAGTCCCTCTTCCTTTTAATTTTTGGAAGTTCTTGCAATGTCCACATAGGCTTTGTGAGTTTCAGAGTCCCTCCTTTATAAATTAAACATTATGTGTCTGGCCATGTCATACTTACCACATGCGTAGATAAGGTTGTAAAATATTAAAATTACATATACTGGTGGATGTAGATTTATTTCACCCTATATTATGTAATTTACTGTAGTAATAGACAATAGAGAAATATAGTTAGAAATGACCTAGCTATTAAGGATGGAGGAGGCATTTTTTTCTCTTTTTAATATGTAAGGCATTATTAAAGGGAAGCATGTTGACGAATAGTTTTTCATGTAAAATTTATTTTATCTTCAGGTTTGTATGTTTCATTGTCAGTCCATTAAAGTCGAGTAATACTCAGACAACATAGTTTCCAGCAGCAACCTGTGAGTCAGAGAAGGGTCTAGGCATCATTTCAGTGATTTTTCTACCCACTCAGCCCTCCTGGTAGGGTCTTCAGAAAAATTGTTCAAGTTTTGACTTCCATTATACTCGTTTTTCAAATCCAGTCTGTATGTTCATCCAGCCTGCTTGATTCGAGTACTGAGCTCTCGAGCATTTTAGTGTTCACTCATCACTAATTAAAAATAATGCAAATTGATATGCTGCAAATTTGAAACTGCATCTGAAAAGAAGATATCAGTAGAGATGAGCCACCACCCTAATGTTAGATTTGATTCGTCGAATTTGAGATTTGTTCATCGAATGTTTGACGAATGTTCGACGAACAACGTGAACCCCATTGAAATCAATGGCAGGCTACAGAAAACACATAGAAAACACCTTCAAAGGGCTCCAAAAGCTACTCAGAATGGACAACAAACACCACAAAAAGTGACAACAATTCAAATACCGTACAAATAGTCACAGGCTAAGTGGCTTATGTTTTCTACATTAAGTAAAAAGAGGTGGAAGAGTAAAAGGAGAATGAGACACAGGTATGGGCATGTCACACCCTTCTTAAATCATGTAAAACATAACAAGGGGACTCCAATCAGAATCTTTACTCCTTTCAAAGGGTCACACCTACAGCAAAATGGCATCAATTCTCCCAGACCCAAAATTGCTGAATGGCCCAGCTTGCATGCATGGCACAGGGTCTGGAACAGTACCTGGCCTAGCATTTCAAGGTTAAACCTTGCTCAGCAACTAAACGTTTTGTGGAGTATTACAGTAAAAACTACAGAGGTAGGTCAGTGACCTGAATAGGCCTAGTGGACCAGATCCTCTCGAAGCTCAAGCAAGTGTTCTCGTCAATGTTATGCCCCGCCACACACAGGTGGGACCAAAATTAGTTTTGTGGAATACTATAGTAAAAACAGAGAGATACGTCAGAGACCTGTTTAGGCCTAGAAGGCCACATGAAGTCAAAGCTCGCGCAAGCGTTCCCATAAAGTCATGCCCCGCCACACACAGGTGGGACCACCATTAGTTTTGTGGAGTACTACATTAATTCACAGAGAGGTAGGTCAGAGACCTGTGTTTGTGCTTAGTAGGCCGGATAAAGTCAAAGCTTGTGCAAGCATTCCCATAAAAGTCATGCCCCGCCACACACAGGTGGGACCACAATTACTTTTGTGGAGTACTATAGAAAAAAACAGAGATACGCAGAGACCTGTTTAGGCCTAGAAGGCCACATGAAGTCAAAGCTCATGCAAGCGTTCCTATAAAGTCATGCCCCACCACACACAGGTGGGACCACAATTAGTTTTGTGGAGTACTATAGAAAAAACAGAGAGATACGTCAGAGACCTGTTTGGGACTAGAAGGCCACATGAAGTCAAAGCTCGTGCAAGCGTTCCCATAAAGTCATGCCCCGCCACACAAGGTGGGATCACCATTAGTTTTGTGGAGTACTACATGAATTCACAGAGAGGTAGGTCAGAGACCTGTGTTTGGGCCTAGTAGGCCGGATAAAGTCAAAGCTTGTGCAAGTGTTCCCATAAAAGTCATGCCCTGCACACACACAGGTGGGACCACCAATAGTTTTGTCGGAGTACTATAGAAAAAACAGAGATACATCAGAGACTTGTTTGTGCCTAGTAGGCCGGATAAAGTCAAAGGGAACCTGTCACTGAATATTAGAGATGATCCACCACCCTAGTGTTTGAATTCTATTCGGTTTGTCGAATTGGGGTGTTTTGTCGAATGTCCGTTGAATGTTCGTCAAACACCGTCGAATATCATTGAAAACAATGGCAGGAAAAGACAAACACATACAAACACATAGAAAACACATAGAAAACAACTTCTAAGGTGCCCAAAAGGTGACAAATTTCTCAGAAGATACAACAAACACATGGAGAAAGTGACAAGTACATATAAAAATGGAAAAGAAAGAGATGGACGAGTAAAACGAGGAGGAGACACAGATATAGGCATGTCATGCCCTTCGAAAATCCTTTTTTACTCCAGTATTTGTAAGGCATCATGCAGACGATGAGTATTGCTTTATTTTTACTTCGGTTTCTGTAAGGCCTCGTGCAGACGATGAGTATTGCTTGATTTTTACTTCTGTATCTGTAAGGCCACATTCAGACGATGAGTATTGCTTGATTTTTACTTCAGTATCTGTAAGGACACGTTCAGACGAGTATTTCTTGATTTTTACTTCAGTATGTGTAACGCCACGTTCAGATGATGAGTATTTTGTGATGTTTTTCCTCACTATCTGTAAGGCCTCGTGCAGACGATGAGTATTGTGTCTCATTTAGGGGACTACAAGAAGAGTCTCCCTTTTTTCCAAAAATTTGGGCACAGACACCACTTAAGAGGCATCAATTGCACCACAGTTGCAAACTTTAAATAGTTACTTTTAGACAAAAATCTACAAGGCTTTAGTCTCCCCAGGATGACACAGGGTAGAAGTATAAGTCCTGCTTGTCATCTGTCTGTATTGAATGTTATCTGTCCACTTGTGGTGCACACATTGCGCTTGTACTAGCACACTCAGCCATCTGTAGAAACCACGCGCACTGAAAACGCGCGGCACCAAACTCAAGCTGTGCAGCTCGGCTTTCATTGAAGCCAAATGAGAGCCCAGTTCCGTTGCATCATTAAGTGAGTATGGTACTATCGCTCAACGTTGACTGTGTGCATTCTCTGTTCGCCTGAATGTGGCTGAAAATCTGAAACACACAATGTGTATCACACATACGTGTATGTACAGTGTGGTGTGGGACGCGACGTCCACGTGACAGTGGCTGGAGATCACTCTGTTATAACTGTGGTTTGTGAAACGATCTAGTAGTATCTTCTGTGATAGTCTGCAGTGTGACACCCTGAAGTACTCTGTAGACACCGACCGAGACCCTACCTACGGATCAATTAGGCCCGAGGTAGCACCTAGGCAGAGCGGGGGTCTCGGAAGAAAATCAGAGCGAAGAGTAGCAGATCGGTCAACCGAGAGCATGAGAAAAGTCGTCAGATCGAAAATCCGCAAAGTCATCAACGAGGCGCGAATCAAACGGTTTATGGCGGGAGACGAAAATCCACAAAGGCGAGTCAAAGCATCCACATGTCCAGTTTGGAAGCCAAATAAAGTCAGTTCCCTCAGTCAGGCTCCAATGTTATTGGATAGGTCGTCTACCCTCCATAGGCTGGTGTACATGATCTCTCCGGCGCCTCTAGCAGGCCTGAAGATGGGACAACACTTGGAAACCCACCTCTACACAGAACGGGTCTGGCACAATGGCACTATGAGGGCCGCATCCTCATTGCGACCAACACCACCGGGGAACGCGAGCCTCACGACAGTCAGCAACGTCGCAGCTGGTCCTATTGTGGAACACGGCCTCCTATCACCAGACCACTAGTACGAAGGAATCGGCTCCCCACTCAGCCTGTATGCGCAGAACACCAGGCCATCTGTGGAACAAGGCCCTCTTCTACCAGCACCACCAGACGAAGGAATCCGGCTCAGCGGCCGCGGAGAAACACCGGCCACTGTGGACAAGGCCTCCTATCACAGCACCACCGAGAAGGATCCGGCTCCCCCCACGCGTGAGAACACCGGCCACCGATCCAATGGCGATGTGACAGCGTGATCCCTTTGTATGCAGAATTATTTCAGCAAATTTGCTCTTGTACCAGATTAATAGTGTGGCAACCATAGCGCATTACTCCAATTCGCACAATCCGAGGTCTGTTGCAGATGCACAGAGCCTCAGTCTTGCACCAGACCAACCTGTTGTTTGGTGGCGGGAGAGAATAGCTTCCTTCACTGCCCTTCCAACCTCGCGCACTGAATGTCACAGGTCTCCCATCTGCGACCCCTTCAATGCCCACCCTTATCCCCATTCTTCCTGGCTCCGACTTCCTGAAGGTTGTTGCTACATGCGCCCGTGAATGCCTCTTCACCCTCCATGCTGCTGTTTGGTGCTGCACTGTGGCATCTAGAGTTGTCATCCCTTCTGCATAGGACTCCTCCTGTACTTCCTCAACCTCCTCTTGTCCCACCACCTGACTCCGAATATTGTTTAGAGTGTGCTCCAGCATGTAGATTACCAGGAATAGTCATGCTGATAATGGCATTGTCAGCATAAACATCTTCGTCGCCATCTCAAAACTGTGCAGAAGGGTGCATAGGTCCTTGATCTGAGACCACTCCTGCAGCGTCATCTGTCCCACCTCTGGATCTCATTGGCCCAGGCTATACGTCATAACGTATTGCACCAGGGCTCGGCAGTGCTGCCACAGTCGCTGCAACATGTGCAGAGTAGAATTCCAGCGTGTTGGCATATCGCATTTCAGCCGATGAATGGGCAAGCTGAAAGACTCCAGGAGCGAAGCGAGTTATTGAGCGAATGCCGGAAGTGAGCACACAGCGACGATGCCCTCTGCATAAGCCCATCTAGGCCGGGATAGTGTGTAAAAAATTGCTAGACAACCAGATTCAACACGTGAGCCATACAAGGCACATGTGTGATATTGCCCCGGAAAAGGGCCGCACCCAGGTTTGCAGCATTGTCGCACACGGCTTTCCCTGGCTGCAGGCTGAGTGGAGACAACCATTGCTGAAACTCGGTCACCAGAGCTGACCACAACTCCTCAGCTGTGTGATTCATATTTCCTAGGCATTTCAAGGTAAAAACCGCCTGATGGCATTGAGCCCTGAAGCCAGCATAGTAAGGAGGTGTGCAGGATTCCTTCTGTGCAGTTACAACGCGGGTGGCATTACCAGACAGGCTTTGGGCGGAGGTGGAGGACCGAGACGAGGATGAGGAGGCAGAAACAGTGGAGGAATTTCTACCTACAGAGGATGGACGCACAAGTCGTGGGGACGGTAAGACTTGGACAGCAGATTCTTCTCCAGCTCTCACCATAGTTAACCAATGCCCACTCAGCGACATGTAACGCCCCTGTCCATGCTTACTGGTCCAAGTGTCTGTGGTGAAATGCACCCTGTCACACACAGAGTTTCTCAAGGAAGCGGTGATGTTGTATGCGACATGCTGGTGTAGCACAGGCACACCTTTCTTGGAGAATTAGTGGCGACTGGGCATCTAGTACTGGGGCACTGCGACGGACATAAGGTCTCGAAAATCCTCTGTGTCCACCAGGCAGAAAGGCAGCATTTCTGTAGTCAACAGCTTGCAGATGGTGAAATTCTAGCACAGTGAGCTCCCACTGCGACTTGTGCTTCATGTCCATGTGGTGGTTCATACATGAAGTACTCAAGCTAGTGAGTTTTTGGCCTCTACTCAGAGATTATTGCAGATGACATGAGTTGGGAGATCCTTGGCGATATCAAAAAAGACCCAGGCTAGGCAAGGCTTAGAGCCCATGTGAGCTGCAGAGCTAGCACAACTTCCACTCAGAGGCAAAGTTGTGGCTGCGGATGCAGTTGCTGGCGTGCTTCCAGTGCTCCTTCTATGTCCAGGAAGGCGCAACCTAACCTCGTCGTCAGTAGCATCCTCCTCCACCTCATCGACTGGCTGATTGTGGGTTGACAGTAAGTGGAATCTCCAACCTCATCATCATTCTCTGTGTTCTCACACCCTTCATCCTCAGAGACAACCTTTTCCTGCCTTGGCCGAAAACTTAATTTGTCAATCAAATCCGGTATCTGAGTCTCATCAGCATCATCCTCCTGGTGTCCACCAGCAGTATGTACTGTTAGGGAATAAGGGTCTGCATAAAGGTCAGAAGCTTCTTCATCTGGGCCTGGGTCTGACTCACAAAGCTTCTGGACATCAGGGCAGATCATTAACTCGTCTGGACTAGTGATGGGCGAATCCTAAATTACTCGGAATCGCTTGACTCTAGCGAGTCCGAGCACAGGACTCGCTACTCGTTGCGAGTCTAGCGAGTCCAATGTTAATGAATGGGGAAGCGAGTAATGTGTGAGATTTACAAATCGCAGATGTGTCTCGGAAGCTTCAGCCTGAAGCAATCCTAGTTTTGTCATTTATTTGCATTGGACTCGTTTACTTTGCAACTGTAATCGCTGGGAAACTCGCACAGATAAGAGTCCTGCTTTCTCCTCTGTGCTGGCTGCCAGCTCCAGGGTCCTAGAGCCTGCCTGCTGCCTGATGTAGCAGTGCTGAGATTGTTCTCAGTCTGCTCATTCCCTGTGTACAGACATGAAAGTCTGTGCACAGAGATGATGTAGCAGAGCTGAGATTGTTCTCAGTCTGCTCATTCCCTGTGCATAGACATCTATATCTATGCACAGGGGATGAAGCAGAGAGGACATCGCGTTTTGGACTGCGTCGGACGGAAGAGGATTTTTTTAATTAAAGATGGAGTCCCTAATGGCTTTTTTTTTTATTTCTAATAAAAAATTTTCTTTGTGTTGTGTTTTTTTTAAAACAATTTAATAGAAATTCATGGCGGTCATGTCTAATATTGGCGTGACCGCCATAAATTTCGGGCTTAGGGCCAGCTGATAATACAAAGCTGGCCCTAACCTCTTTATTACCCAGCGTGCCACCGCCACCAGGGCCGCTGGAAGAGCGGGGTTCAGCGCCAGAGGATGGCGCTTCAATGAACGCGCCATCTTCTGGGGTGGCTGTGGGCTGCAATTTGCAGCGGGGGGTGCCCAGAAAGCTTGGGCATCCCTGCGCTGTGGATTCCAGCCCCCAGCTGCTTAGCTGTACCTGGCTAGACATAGAAATTGCGCGGAGCCCCACGCATTTTTTTTTAATTATTTCATGAAATTCTGAGATTCTGACTCTGACTCTGACTCTGAGACTCTGACTCTGAAATTCATGAAATAATTAAAAAAAAATGCGTGGGGCTCCGCGCAATTTCTATGTCTAGCCAGGTACAGCTAAGCAGCTGGGGGCTGGAATCCGCAGCGCAGGGATGCCCAAGCTTTCTGGGCAGCCCCCGCTGCAAATTGCAGCCCGCAGCCGACCCAGAAGATGGCGCGTTCATTGAAGCGCCATCCTCTGGCACTGAACCCCGCTCTTCCAGCGGCCCTGGTGGCGGTAGCACGCTGGGTAATAAAGGGGTTAATACCAGCTTTGTTATACAAGCTGGTATTAAGCCCGAGATTCTTAATGTCAGGCCACGTTTGACCCAGCCACTAAAAATCTCCAATAAAGGGTTAAAAAAACACAACACCGAGAAAAATTTTTATTTGAAATTAAAAAAAAAGCCATTAGGGACTCCATCTTTAATTAAAAAAAATCCTCTTCCGTCCGACGTAGTCCAAAATGCGATGTCCTCTCTGCTACATCCCCTGTGCATAGATATAGATGTCTGTACACAGGGAATGAGCAGACTGAGAACAATCTCAGCACTGCAACATCATGTCTGTGAGCAGGCGGGCTCTAGGACCCTGGAGCTGCACAGAGAAGACAGCTGGACTCGGCTCGCAAAGAAACAGCAGTTTCTTTGCGAGTTTCCCTGCTATCACTGGCATAGTAGCCAGTGATTACTCGCACGAGTCTAATGCAAACAATGGCAATCCTAGTTTTGTCAGCGTTTCTGACAAAACTAGGATTGATATTGATTTGCATTGGACTCATGCGAGTAATCACTGGGAAACTCGCAGAGCACCGAGTCCTGCGAGTCCCTTACTACTCGCCGAGTAACGAGTCCTAGCGAGTAGATTCGCCCATCCCTAGTCTGGACTCACTGCAGCCTTGGTGCAGACCTCTTATTCCCAGGCTATTGTGTGACTGAACAGCTCTGCAGACTCAAACATGTCTGTTACCCCAGACTCAGTAGGGCGGCTGGACACTTGGGAGCTTGGAGGAATCAAGTGTGATTGGTCTGACACCTCAGATGACTGGAGGGTTTGTGATGTAGAAGTTGAGGTGGAGGAGAGGCCACTTGATGGAGCACTTAAGATCCATTCAAGCACCTGCTGTTTTTGTGCCTCACTAACAAGTGGTATCGATGGTCGTGTCCGTAAGAAAGGGATCATATCCGATTCACCATGGAAAGAAGTAGACATCTTACTTTGGCTGGAAGATTGTCTTTTTTCAGCAGATGTTAATGTAGCTTTAGCATCTACCCCATGTACACAAACTTCTTTTCCCTTTCCACCAAGCCTACTCCATTTCCGCCAGCAGCAGGCCTTTTGCCACTCATATTGTATGTGAAAAACTTGGGAGCAGTACAGTTGTTTTACAAAAAATAGGTGAATGTCAATCAAGCAGAGGTGACTGAACCAACACTGCTACTAGGCCCAAAGTGAGACCTGGGCAAGGTGCAGTTAAAAATTAGTAGGAAGTACACTGGCGGTGTAGTAGATGAGATTACAAGTGGCCTACACTAATAGTTTTTGTCACCCTGTGACTTGACCAGAAGTCAGATGTGGCCAAGGTGCAGTTAAAAATTAGTAGGAAGTACACTGGCGGTGTAGCTTTTCACAAGTGGGCTACACTACTGTGTAAATCACACTGCTACTAGTCCGAACTAATTGCTGAGACTAGCAGCAGCAAAAAAATGCCTACTTAAGACAGGTGGAGTAGCTTTCTTAACAGCAGTGCTACACTACCTGCCTTAAAGGACTCCCAGAGCTAGATGTAGCCAGATGCTGTGAAAAAGACTTGTACAGCACTCTGGCACACACCTGCCTGGCAAACACTAATAGGGACTGCACTAACCTAGCCCAAAGGGCTGTAATTAAAACTAGTCCCTGCTTCTATGGAGTAGATCTGAAAAAGGGCTGTTAAAGACCTAGACCCTAGTCCCTACTTCCTACTCCTATGATGCAGCTCTTAGAAGAGCTGATTCTGCTAAAATTCACACCCTCCCCCCAGCCCCTACTCCCTAAACCTATCTATCTAACTATGTATTAGCTTTGTAGCTGAATGGGATACTAGAATTCTGAGTTTGACTGTATGGCTCCCACAGCAGCAGCGGTGCCGTTTGACACACAGCTACAGCAATGAGCAAATGGTGGCGATGAAGAAAATGGCCGGGTCCTATAGGGCAAGGCCATGTGACATACACAGCCTATGATGCCGGACCTTGCTTGTGCAAAACATGCCCTTTACTGGGTTTCATTGTAATTGGCTCAAAGCCTGCACTGCCCCACTCTACATGCGGTCTGGAGAAAAAAAAGAGCTCCATCACTTCAGCAGCACTGATCTGAACCTCGCCCCCCACCCCCCTGCACTCTATACACTGAAAATGGATATTAAGATTGAAGATCACTATTAGGGTGAAAAGCCAGGTATGCTTTTGGTGACCGAAGTGTTATCAAACATAACCTAGAACTGCCGAATTTGAAGCTAATTGTTCTAATTCGACGAATGACTCAAACACCGCCCAAAACAGGTCGAATTTGAGATTGGCGAACATTTCGAACTGAACATCGCTCATCTCTGAATATCAGTAACATTTGCATAAGATTTCAAAATTCTCTTTTACTTTATTGTTTGTGATTTTTGTGATGAATATACCCTTATACTTTCAATGGAATTTAGATCATCCAAAATTGAGGAGGAACAGGGAGAAAGCCACGCCACCATGGAAGACACACGGATCCAGAGATGATGATAATAGAGACTTTTTTTTAGTTTTTGATGGGTTTCTGAGTCAGATTCTCCTTCATCAGGACAGAAATCACAGGTGTGATTTATTTGCTTACATAGTGACATTAATTATATACATACATCAGCAACACTGTCCCATTGGGGATCACAATCTAAATCTCTCTCCGTATGTCTTTAGAGTATCTGTTTTCCACTAAAACAGTCTGACTCTCTAGAACAATTTTAATTGTATCCAAAAGAGTATAACACTTTGGGCTCAGAGCTGTGTTGAAAAATGTTAGAATAAATCTTCTGGGATTCCGTTAATCTCTTCGAAACTTCATGTGCTAGTACAATGTTCTTATGCATGGATTAGCTGCTGACTACAGATTAATAACATGACTTCAGAGTCTTGTTCAGCCTGCTGCCAGAATGCATAACGCCTGCTGTAAGAATATTAAACATCTAAAGTTAAAAGTAGATTGCAATATTGGATAAAGAAGACGTGTAACCTTTACTATAACTATTATTTGTCCTTTTTACCTTTATATTTTTCTAATAAAATCACTGCAGGATGAGAATCGACTGAGATTTCCAGGCATTTCTTAAAGACATATGTGTTAGCAGCAAAATATAGAATTAACACATCAAACTTATGCCCCATAAAAGACCAATTAATAAGGTTCTTAAATTGGAACTGTCAGGAGCTGGTCATGGACTAAAGACTATTGAAACAATGGATATAGAGTGAACTTTTCACAGCACGGCAGGTTAGGCTGGGGTCACACATGCGTTTTTGGAGACCTGCGTTTTCAAAAATGCATGTAAAAACGCACCCATCGGCCCCCATGTTAAAAAATGCATGCCCTAATAGCAAAAACGCATGTCTTAATAGCAAAAACGCATATCTAAAGTGCCTTGCGTTTTTGGCATGAGTTTTTGCACTTATGTGAGTAGCTGACATCAAAAACGCATGCAAAAACACATGGTACATTAGTACCATCCAAAAACGCATGCATTTTCTAAAAAACGCATGCATTTTCCATAGGGGCCCATGTTAAAAAAACACATGAGTTTTTAAAACAGCACCAAAAAACTCTGCATGCACTATTTTTTGGTGCTGATTTAAAAACGCATGCAAAAACGCAGGGTGCCATCAGACACCTTAAAAAATGCATGCAGAAATGAAAAAAACGCATGCAGAAACGCATGCTTATTTTAAAGGCACTAAAAAAACTCATACCAAGTGTGACCCCAGCCTTACATCAATATTATTTTTGTGTTTTATTGGAGACTTGCTGTAGAGCCCAGCATTGCCCAGGCATAATAACTAACTGTTCTCATTTCTGTAAAGCGGCCGTCACACGCTACGATATCTAGAAAGATATCGCTAGAACGCGCCCGATTTAACATCACGTCAACGATGTCTCTGCGTGTGACGGCAAGATACGATGAGCGATGATTGATGAAATCGCAAAATCGTGATCTGAGCTCCGGAGCTCAGATCTGGCGATTAGCGATTTCACGATCTGCCTCATCATGGTGTATAACACCACGATGAGCGATCTCCCAGTGGCAGAGCCTATGCTGGGAGATGGTAACTATGGTACACGTCGAGTTACTAAGCGATGCGCGGCGCCTAGTAACCCGATGTGTACCATAGTAACCAGCGAGATCGCGGCTCCACATCGCTGGTGAGTCTGTCTGTGTGACATTTCACCAGCGATGTGAGCGATATCGTAAGCGATCGCGCGTGCATGTGATCGCTTACAATATCGCTAGCGATGTCGCCATGTGTGACGGCCGCTTAAAGGCCCAGTTACACACACAGATAATTGTGCAGAGATTGTTTGCAGATCTCTGGTTGCAGTGAAATTATGGACACATTGTTCCATTGTACACAGCCACAAAATAGAACAGTGTGTCCATGATTTCACTGCAACCAGTGATCTGTGAACAATCTCTGCACAATTATCTGTGTGTGTAACTGGGCCTTAGGCCTTGCTTCTCTCTTCTGAGGGCCACTTTACACACACCAACTTATCTGTCCAACTTCTGACCAACTTACTGGTTGCAGTGAAATCATGGACACATTGTTACATTTGTACACAGCCACAAAATGGAGCAATGTGTCCATGATTTCACTGCAACCAGTAAGTTGTTCAGAAGTTGGACAGATAAGTTGGTGTGTGTAAAGTGGCCTTGAGATGTTTCAGTGACTCTTGAGGAAGCAGTTGTTCTCATATCTGTAAGCCTTGCCTCCCTTTTTTCAGATTTGCTCATTGAGATGTTATATGGCTTTTCTCTTAAGGCCACTTTACACACACCAACTTATCTGTCCAACTTCTGAACAACTTACTGGTTGCAGTGAAATCATGGACACATTGCTCCATTTTGTGGCTGTGTACAAATGGAACAATGTGTCCATGATTTCACTGCAACCAGTAAGTTGTTCAGAAGTTGGACAGATAAGTTGGTGTGTGTAAAGTGGCCCTTAGGCTGGCTTCACATTGTGTGTTTTTCCTGTCTGTGGGATCCTACTTTTTGCAGGACCCCACGGACAGGAAAGGACGCCATCGGAGGTGACCTCCAGCTGCTATTTCTGTGTCCAGGGCCGTGATTAACACTGGTCCGGACAAAGAAAAAAACAGCTGACAGGAGGCGGCAGGGCACTTTCACTCACGTAATGTATATTGTACATTGCGGAAGTGAAATTAAGTGAAACCAAAGGTTAAAAATAAAAAATATGTATTCTCACCTTTCCAGCGATCCCCCGACACCTCCATTAAGCTCCCGATGGCTGAAGGACCTGGCTGGGCAGGGCTATCCGATCAGCATCATTGGTCACATGACCGGTTACCATGGTAATCGGTCATGTGACCCGATCAGCTGATCGGGGTGCCAAGAAACCCCAGGTCCTGTACTGGGAGCTAGATGCCGACATCAGGGGATCGCAGGACAGGTGAGAATACATATTTTTTTTTTTAAGCCTTGCTTTTACTTAATTTAACTTCCGCAATTTATATTATACATTGCGGAAGTGAAATTAGACGGCACACAGCAGTTTTAGTGTACTGAGCATGCTCAGTACACTAAAATCAAATCCGAGGAGCAATCAGCTGTTTCCTCAGACACGTGCTCATAGGCCCCATGTTTACTAACGTGGATCCTGTCGGATTTGATTGTGTCCGATTTGGTCCGCTGTGTCCAAAATCGGAGCAGTCTTCGATTTTGGGCACAGCAGAAAATTGGGCACAATCGGATCTGACACAAATCGGATGCCATTAAGGGCAAATCTGATGAGATCCGTCGCCCATAGGGACACATGGGGGCCAAATTGGATCCGTGGCTGTCAGTTTTACAACGGACAGCCACGGATCCCAGAAAAATGCAATGTGAAAACACCCTTAGCATTACGTGACTTACATCAGTCTTTTACAACAAATTAACTGGCATGAATGATCTGGCAGTGACATGACACAGACATTGGAAGTACACTGAGCTGAAGGCTGATTTTCTGCTAAGGGGAAAAAAAGAGATTTAAATCTGATTTTCTAGCGAGTGTGAAACGAGCTGAGTGTGACAGAGCGCAAGTGCGACAGAAGTAAGTGTGTGACTTGTGATTCAGTGACTTTGGATTCAGGGAGTTTGGAAGGGAGGACTTACTGAATTGCTGGTTGTATTTTATTAATACTTTGCATTTCTATTTACTTATCATTTCTGTCTGGTGCAATCCCCATTAGGAAATGAGCTCCATGATTGGCAATGCCATCCAGTGTACATCTTGCCACATGTATGCATTCCTTGACCAGCCGGTCGAGGGTGCATACTGCAGTGTGAGATGTGAGCATGTTGTGCATTTGGAAGCCCAGATACTGGATCTAAATGAACAACTGACAACGCTGAGATCCATAGACAATATGGAAAGGAGTCTGCTGCTCACTGAACAGCTGCTCAATGGGATAGATGTGGGGGAGGATGGTAGTATGGAGCTGCAGGACCGTGAGGTAGCCAGCTGGGTGACAGTTAGAAGGCGGGGTAGAGGGAAGAGTGCCAGGGAGGCTAGCCCTGATCTGGCACACCCCAATAAATTTGCTATGTTGGCAGATGAGGGGGGTGTGAGTTCAGGGATAGCACTGCTGCAGCAGGGCATGACCTCTGAAAGCCAGAGGAGTGTCTGCTCCAGTAAGGGGGAAAACAGGAGAGAAGGGCAGGCCAGACAGGTGCTGGTAGTGGGGGACTCAATTATTAGGGGAATAGATAGGGCAATCTGTCACAAAGACAGGGATCGTCGAACAGTGTGCTGCCTACCTGGCGCTCGAGTCCGGCACATCGCTGATCGGGTTGACAGATTACTGGGAGGGGCTGGTGAGGACCCAGCGGTCATGGTGCACATTGGCACAAATGACAAAGTTAGAGGTAGGTGGAAGGTCCTTAAAGATGATTTCAGGGAATTAGGCTGCAAGCTTAAGGCAAGGACCTCCAAGGTAGTATTCTCTGAAATACTGCCTGTACCACGTGCCACACCAGAGAGGCAAAGGGAGATTAGGGAGATAAATAAGTGGCTCAGGAATTGGTGTAGGAAGGAGGAGTTTGGTTCCTGGAGAACTGGGCCGACTTCTCTGTTGGCTACAGGTTCTATGCTAGGGTCGGGCTGCACCTCAATGGGGAGGGTGCAGCTCTGCTGGGGGAGAGAATGGCTAGAAGGTTGGAGGAGTGTTTAAACTAGGGATTGGGGGGGAGGGTATTCATTGTATAGGAGGGGAAGATAGTGTAAATAGTAACCTGGGCACAAGTAATAGAATTGGGGGGTGGCATGGTGGGTGGGGTTAGAACAGTCAATCTAGTAGGAAGGAATAGAGGTAAAGAGAGATGCATAAAGTGCATGTACATTAATGCCAGAAGCCTCACCAACAAAATGGAGGAATTAGAATTGATTTTGTTGGAAAATAATTATGACATGGTGGGGATTTCGGAGACTTGGCTGGACGAGAGCCATGACTGGGCTGTTAATTTACAGGGCTATAGTCTGTTCAGAAATGACCGTACAAATAGGCGAGGAGGAGGTGTATGTTTATACGTAAAATCATCCTTAAAACCCATCCTGCGTGGTAATATAGGTGAATCTAATGGAAATGTAGAGTCCCTGTGGGTGGAGATAAAGGGAGGGGGAAAAAATAATAAATTAATGATAGGGGTTTGTTATAAGTCCCCAACAATAATGGAAGGGGAGGAGAATATCCTCATAAAGCAAATAGATGAAGCAGCGACTCAGGGAGAAGTCATTATTGTGGGGGACTTCAACTACCCTGAAATATATTGGGGATCAGAAACCTGCAGTTCCAGCAAAGGTAATAAGTTTTTGAAAACTATGAGAGACAATTACCTTTCACAACTGGTTCAGGACCCAACAAGAAGGGGTGCACTGCTGGACCTAATATTAACCAACAGGCCGGACCGCATATCAAATATACGGGTTGGAGGTCACTTGGGTAATAGTGATCATAACTCAATAAGCTTTCAAATATCCTTTACTAAGACGTGTAGTAGAGGGGCTACAAGGACACTAAACTTCAGGAAGGCAAATTTCCAACGGTTGAGAGATGATCTTAGTGCAATAAACTGGGACGATGTCCTGAGACATAAAAGTACACAACACAAATGGGAGATGTTTATTAGCATCCTGAATAGGACCTGTGCACAATATATACCCTATGGGAGTAAGCATGCTAGAAATAGGAGGAAACCACTATGGCTAAATAAAGCGGTAAGAGGTGCAATATGTGACAAAAAGAAAGCATTTAGGGAATTAAAGCAAGTAGGTAGTGATGAGGCATTAAATAAATACAGAAAATTAAATAACATTTGTAAAAAGCAAATCAAGGCAGCAAAGATTGAGACAGAGAGACTCATTGCCAGAGAAAGTAAAAAGAATCCCAAAATATTTTTTAACTACATAAATAGTAAGAAACTAAAAAATGATGGTGTTGGCCCCTTTAAAAATAGTCTGGGTGAAATGGTGGATGAGGATGAGGAAAAAGCCAATATGCTAAATGACTTTTTTTCAACAGTATTTACACAAGAAAATCCCATGACAGACAATATGATCAGTGAATCAAAAATTCTCAATTAAATGTGACCTGCTTAACCCAAGAGGAAGTACGGCATCGTCTAAAAATCACTAAAATTGACAAATCCCTGGGCCCGGATGGGATACACCCCAGAGTGCTGCAGGAATTAAGTACTGTCATAGATAGACCATTATTTTTAATATTTAAAGATTCCATAATAACAGGGTCTGTACCACAGGACTGGCGTATAGCAAATGTGGTGCCAATATTCAAAAAGGGGACAAAAACTGAACTTGGAAATTTAGGCCAGTAAGCTTAACCTCTACTGTGGGTAAAATCCTAGAGGGTTTTCTAAGAGATGCTATACTGGAGTATCTGAAGAAAAATAACCTCATGACCCATTATCAACATGGTTTTACGAGGGACCGTTCCTGTCAAACTAATCTAATAAGCTTCTATGAAGAAGTTCTGGACTGGACCAAGGAAATGCAGTGGATGTGGTGTATATGGACTTTTCAAAAGCTTTTGATATGGTGCCACACAAAAGGTTGATACATAAAATGAGGGCAATGGGGATAGGAGAAAATATGTGTAAGTGGGTTAAGAACTGGCTTAGTGATAGGAAACAAAGGGTGGTTATTAATGGAACACACTCAGAATGGGTCACAGTTAACAGTGGGGTACCACAGGGGTCAGTGTTGGGCCCGCTTCTATTTAATATATTTATTAATGACCTTGTAGGGGGCATACAGAGTAGAATCTCAATATTTGCAGATGACACTAAACTCTGCAGGGTAATCAATACAGAGGAGGACAATTTTATATTACAGGAGGATTTATGTAAACTAGAAACTTGGGCTGCTAAATGGCAAATGCGCTTTAATGGGGATAAATGTAAAGTCATGCACTTGGGCAGAGGAAACAAAAGGTATAATTATGTGCGTAATTGTAAAACACTGGGCAAAACTGTCACTGAAAAAGACCTGGGTGTATGGGTAGATGACAAACTCACATTTAGTGGCCAGTGTCAGGCAGCTGCTGCAAAGGCAAATAAAATAATGGGATGCATTAAAAGAGGCATAGATGCTCATGAGGAGAACACAATTTTACCTCTATACAAGTCACTAGTGCGACTACACTTAGAATACTGTGTACAATTCTGGTCTCCGGTGTATAAGAAAGACATAGGTGAACTAGAGCGGGTGCAGAGAAGAGCGACCAAAGTCCTTAGAGGACTGAAGGGTCTGCAATACCAAGACAGGTTATTAAACTTGGGGTTATTTAGCTTGGAAAAACAAAGGCTTAGGGGTGATCTTATAATAATGAATAAATATATGAGGGGACAGTACAGAGAACTTTCTAATGATCTCTTTACTCTTAGGCCTGAGACTGGGACAAGGGGGCATCCTCTACGTCTGGAGGAAAGAAGGTTTAATCATAATCACAGATGCGGATTCTTTACTGTAAGAGCAGTGAGACTATGGAACTCTCTGCCACATGATGTTGTAATGAGTGAGTCACTACTAACATTTAAGAAGGGCCTGGATGCCTTTCTTGAAAACTATAATATTACCAGTTATACATACTAGATTCTTTGATAGGGCGTTGATCCAGGGAACTAGTCTGATTGCCGTATCTGGAGTCAGGAAGGAATTTTTTCCCCCAATGTGGAGCTTAGTGTTGCCACATGGGTTTTTTTTGCCTTCCTCTGGATCAACATGTTAGGCTATGGGTTGAACTAGATGGACTTAAAGTCTTCCTTCAACCTTAAAAACTATGTTACTATGTTACATTTATAGACTACATTCTATTCTATTGTGACATCTCAATAAAAGGGCAGGCTAACTGGAGGGGATGGAGTCATATGCATCCAGGCAGACCAGATATTATATATTCAACGCTACATATTTGCAACTCGAAAGCACTAAATGTGCTCTCAGGAGACGCAAATACCAAGAATGAACAGGCAGTGACATGACACTGAATTTTTCAGTGAAGGAGTATGGGGGTGTGTGGGTGTGCATGTTTGGGAGAGGTTTGGGGGGATGTATTTTTGGAGAGACAGGGGTGCGGGTTTGGGGGGGCATCTTTGTTTAGTGGCTTATGGAGGTGTGGGGGGCATTTTTTGGGGGGTAGGGGTGCAGACTGCGGTGACATGTGCAAGTTTAGGGGAGCAGGGGGATGTTTAATTGGAGGGTCCAGGTTTTGGGGGCATCTTTTTTGGGGGTGTGGGGTTATGGGTTTAGGATGGCAAGGTTGTGGCTTTTTTCAGTTGATATTTTTTGGGGCCAGGGGTGCGGGTTTTGGGGGGCACAATTTTTTGGGGGGCGTATTTTTGGGGGGTGGGTTTGGGGGGCACTTTTTTGGAAGGGGGCATTTTTTGGGGGGGGTGTGCGTGTTGGGGCAGAGGTACAGGTTAGGGGGTGTGGGTGGATTTAGGGGAGGGGTTAGCTTTTTTTGGGGGGGTGTATTTTTAGTGGCATTTTTTGGAAGGGGTATATTTTTGAGGGTTGGTGGCTGTGGTGCAGGTTTAGGGGGTGGGAGTGCGGGTTTAGAGGGGAATCACTTTTTGGGGGCGTGGGAGTGAAGGGGCATTTTAGGTGGCAGAAATACGGGTTTAGGGGAGGGGGTAGCTTTTTTCAAGGGGCATTTTTGGAGGGCCCAGATGCGGGTTTGGGAGGGCATACTTTTTCAGGGGGGCATATTTGGGGGGGGCTTTTTTGGGTTGCAGGTTTGGAAGGGATCTAGAGTGCTTTTTGGGGGCAGGGGTGCGGGTTTAGGGAAGCAGGGGTAACTTATTTTCAGGGGGAAAGTTTTTGGAGAGGCAGGGATGCAGTTTGTAGGATGTATTTTGGGGGGCGAGTTTGAGGGGATTTATTTTTGGAGACGGGTATTTTTTGGGGAGGTTGTGGTGCTGGTTGGGGGCATGGTTGCCGATTTAGGGGGCAAGGGGTGTTTTTTTGGGGGGGGGCAAGTTTGGGGGTGTGTTTTTGGGGAACAGGTTTGTGGGAAGGTGTGGATGGGGGGGTGTTTTTCTTTTGGATGGCGAGGGTGCAGGTTTAGGGTGGGTTTAGGGTGGTGGGGGTGTGGATGTGATTTTTTTGGGGGGTGTTTTTCAGGGGGCAGGGGTGCGGGCTTTGGGTGGAGTGCATTATTTGAGGGGCATATTTTTGGGGGAGCCGGGCTTGGGGGCATTTTTTGGAAGGGGGCATTTTTTTGGGGGCTGCAGGTTGGGGGGCAGGGGTTCAGGTTTAGGGAGGCGGGGGTGTCGGTTTAGGGGGCATCTTTCTTTGGGAGTGGGGGTGTGAGGAGGCCCTTTTTTGAGGGAAGTGGGTTTAGGGGGGCTAGGGGGCTTTTTGAGGGGCATTGATGTAGGATTGGGGGTATATTTCTGTGGGTAGTTTTTTTTGGGTGGTGAGACCGCTGCATTGGGTTGGGGGGCATTTTGGGGGGGCAGGGGTGCAAGTTTGGAGGGGCATTTTTTGGTGGGGTGCGGGTTTGAGGGCAGGGGTGTGAGTTCGGGGGCAGTTTGTGGGGGTATAGGATTAGAGGGCGGGTTTAAGATGGGGGCATTTTTTTGAGGGGTTGTGAATTTGGTGGGGCATTTTTTTGGGAGGGATAAAGGGGCAGGGGATACAGGTTTGTCTTTGGGGACCTTTTTTTGGGAGTGGTGGGGGTGTAAGGGTGGCATTTTTGTGGGGAGTATTTTTTAGGGGGCAGGGGTGTGGGTTGTATCATAGCCCAGCCCCCTCACAGCTGCCCTACCTCTTCATAGCTCTACCCCTACACAGCCCCTTCATAGCTCCACTCTTCCACATTGCAGGGCTATGTGGAGGAGATGGGGATATGTGAAGATGTAGCCATGAAGTTGGCAAGCTATTGGGAGTGGGCAGTGCTATGCAGGGGTGTATCAAGCCCTCCTGAGCCGCGGGTGAGGAGCGGGGTGGTGCTAGTAGCTGCGGGTGAGTAGCGGGGGAGGGGGGTTGTGCCCCGCGGCTCAGGTGGTATGAGGGCTTGATGCACCCCTGATTGCTGTAATACCAATTATGGATACAAATACAACTTGTTGCATTGTTATCTTGCCTACAACCCACATCTTAAGATCCTCACAGGAACCTAACAAGATATTATTTTTGCCCAAACACTGCAGCCGTGACTGTTGTACTTTGAAAAGCTGAGGAGTCTTAGGGAAAACATACTTTAAAAGTTGACTATAGAACATTCATCTCAGATGATTAATCAAAGAGATAGAACAACAGTGGTTTTGCTTTTCTAAATTGACAGTTTTTTTTAATATGCCCTCTTATTAGGGAGAAACGTGCCAGTCTACCAGGGGCTGGCTGGCAAATTTTAGCCTGGGGGCAAGCACACAACAGAGGCCCATGAGTATCAGCTCACCCTTAAAGGGGTTGTCAAATCTTAAGATACATGTCTACAGTCACTATATGTGACGACAGACTTGTGAATCCTCACATCATGTGCCCTGTGAGAATTGTCTAGTGCCGGCGCTGGGAACAGGCAGTCTTATGATTTCATACATGTGATATGGATGTTCCCAGCTACATTCCGACTAGACTGTTTCTGGCCTTGCTCAATACAGTTGCATTAAGTGAGGCTTAGAAGTCTAGTCGGCATGCGACTGCATGTATGCAAATCACATACTTGTAGTCACACGCCCGCCAAATCACCACAGCACTGTGAGGATTCACAAGTCTGCAGTCACATAGAATGACAGTGACTGCAGACTTGTGGCTTAAAACTGGACAATCCCTTTAACATGCTTCATAGGCAATATTCACACTACTGTATTGTCTGAGTGCTGCCTGTGCACTCAGATCAGCTCAGATGAGCATTTTTATAGGTCAGATAAATCACACAATATGCTCATGTAGCACTATTTTTAAACTTTATATACATTTTTAGATAGGAAGTAAAGCAAAGTAAGGCTAGGGTCACATGAACGTTTTCAGCGCGTCCCTCGGGGTCGCCCTGAAAACATGGGTTTTGTCAGCAATAACGCAGTGTTAACGCCATGTTAACACCGCGTTACTGCTGCCAATACTTATGGAGGCCCCATGCCTAACGCTTCCTGGAGCATCTTTTCTTGTTTTAGGAAATACCGCGAGGTTTCAAACACCAGCACTGAGATGCCAGTGTTTGACTCTCGTTAGGGGCTGGATCTCCATAGGTAGGTATTGCCAGAGGTAATGCGGTGCTAACATGGCGTTAGGTTTTGTCAGCAATAATGCGGTGCTTTGTTTTCAGCATGACTCCCCGGGACACACTGAAAACGTGAGTGTGACCCTAGCCTTACAGGACAATCTGATGTGCAGCAAAGTTCAGTCTCTGGCAATAAGTCACATAGAGCATTCACTGTTTGACTTAACTATATAGAATTCTGTGAGGACTTGTCAGGGGTGATCAGTATTCTTTTACCCTGACCCTATGATCACCTCATACCTATGAACTAGGAGCAATATGTGGTGTCACTTCAGCAGACACAGTCAACATTGTGCAGTGTGACCGTATCTGTATCACCATGATGTAACTGGACCAGCATCTTGCCCAGGGGTGCACAACATTTTTCAAGCCAAGAAACAGATTCATGCTGAATCAATCCCAAGGGCCACTTACATGAATACATCATCACAACCATGTTTTGAGGAGTTGGAGACTTTCTGCTTCAAAAACTCAGTGTAACCACACCATAATGTACACTGAGTTTTTGGAGTCAAAAAATACATTGAGGATTTTTCAGTTTTAACATAGCCATGAAGTACAAGATCAGAACCACTGTCAGTAGATTAATCCAGTGACAGAACCACCATCAGTAGAGGAATGCAGAACCAGAACCACCTCAGTAGATGAATGCAGGGCCAAAGCCACCATCAGCAGATGAATGCAGGGCCAGAAACACCATCTACAAATAAATGCAGGGCCATAACCACCATCAGTGGAGGAATGCAGCGATAAAACCACCATCAGTAGATGAGTGTAGCAACAGAACAACTGTCAGGACATCAATGCAGCAACAGAACCACCATCAGTAGATGAATGCAGCAACAGAATTACCATCAGGAGATAAATGCAGGGACAGAACCACCATCAGTAGATGAATCCAGCAACAGAACCACCATCAGTAGATGAATGCAGCAACAGAACAACAGTCAGGACATGAATGCAGGATTACTACAGTGATCACTTTCAGGGTCAGATAAGCCCCATGATACATTTTCATTATGTCATATGAACCTATACCTTCCAGCATGTCTTTAAAGATGGTAAGGAGTGCTGGGAGTTGTTCTTACCAGTCATCAGGCTGCGGACCATACAGGAATCACAGCACTAATGAGATGCAGGTAGGATCACAAACGTTTACATAATTTTAATTTATACTGTAGATCAGGGGTCCCCAACCACCGATCCGCGGCCCAGGATCGGGCCGTGGAGGTCTTTGTGCCAGTCCGCGGCGTCCTGTCGGCTTCCCCGCCCCCCTGTTATGTCCCCGCCCACCGCACCTGTCACCTGCTGCATTACACTGCTGAGGTCTCTGCCTCAGCTGCTTAGTTATATGAGAGGAGCTGTCGGCCAATCAGTGCAGCAGCCATGCCCTGATTGGCCGACTGCTTCGTTCGTATAACTAAGCAGCTGAGGCAGAAACCTGCCTGGAATTTCATATCTCACGCTATTTCCAAGCGCATCACTTGACGTGCTTGGAAATAGCGCGAGGTATGAAAAAACTCCGGCCACGTCTCTGCCTCAGAGTCAGCTGCTTGTACTGCCTGCACCAGAGGTGAGCTTCAGCTGAAGAGCGGCGCTCTCTGTGTGTGGGCAATGACTGAGTGAGGGGCGTATTCAGGGGTCAATGTGTGTGGGCAATGACTGTGTGTGTGGGGGTTTTATACAAGGGGCAATGGTGGAGTGTGGGGGTATTCAGGGGTCAATGTGTGTGTGGGCAATGACTGTGTGTGTGTGTGGGGGGGTTATACAAGGGGCAATGGCTGAGTGTGGGGGTATTTAGGGGTCAATGTGTGTGTGGGCAATGACTGTGTGTGTGGAGGGTTATACAGGGGGCAATGGCTGAGTATGGGGGTATTCAGGGGTCAATGTGTGTGTGGGCAATGACTGTGTGTGTGTGTGTGGGGGGGGTTATACAAGGGGCAATGGCTGAGTGTGGGTTTTTCAGGGGTCAATGTGTGTGTGGGCAATGACTGTATGTGTGTGTGGGGGGGTTATACAAGGGGCAATGGCTGAGTGTGGGGGTATTTAGGGGTCAATGTGTGTGTGGGCAATGACTGTGTGTGTGGAGGGTTATACAGGGGGCAATGGCTGAGTATGGGGGTATTCAGGGGTCAATGTGTGTGTGGGCAATGACTGTGTGTGTGGGGGGGGTTATACAAGGGGCAATGGCTGAGTGTGGGTTTTTCAGGGGTCAATGTGTGTGTGGGCAATGACTGTGTGTGTGGAGTTATACAAGGGGCAATGGCTGAGTGTGGGGGTATTCAGGGGTCAATGTGTGTGTGGGCAATGACTGTGTGTGTGTGTGTGGGGGGGGGCTTATACAAGGGGCAATGGCTGAGTGTGGGGGTATTTAGAGGTCAATGTGTGTGTGGGCAATGACTGTGTGTGTGTTTGTGTGGGGGGTTATACAAGGGGCAATGGCTGAGTGTGGGGGGTATTCAAGGGTTAATGTGTGCATGGGCAAAGACTGTGTGTATGGTGTGGGGGTTATACAAGGGGCAATGGCTGAGTGTGGGGGGTATTCAAGGGTTAATGTGTGTGTGAGCAATGACTGTGTGTGTGGGGGGGTTATACAAGGGGCAATGGCTGAGTGTGGGGGGTATTCAAGGGTTAATGTGTGTGTGGGCAATGACTGTGTGTGTGGGGGGGTTATACAAGGGGCAATGGCTGAGTGTGGTGGGTATTCAGGGGTCAATGTGTATGTGGGCAATGACTGTGTGTATGTGGGGGGGTTATACAAGGGGCAATGACTGTGTGGGGATTATTCAAGGGTCAGCGTGTGTGGGGTTGTACAAGGGGCATCGTCTGTGTGTGGGGAGTATTCAGGGGTCAGTGTGTGTGGGGGATTGCACAGGGGGCAGTATGCCTGTGTGGGGATTATACAAGAGCAGTGTGTGTGTGTGGGGTTATGCATGGGGCAGTGTGTGGTGTGTGGGGAAAATCTATGCTATTTGGAGGGTTATGACGCTGCATTATACAATGAAGAGCTGTGATGCTGCATTATATTATATGGAGGGATATGAGGCTGCATTATATTATATGAATGGATATGAGGCTGTATTATACTTTATGGAGGGCTGTGATACTACATTATACTATATGGAGGGCTGTGAGGCTGCATTATACTATGTGGAGGGCTGTGATGCTGCATTATACTATATGGAGGGCTGTGAGGCTGCATTATGCTATGTGGAGGGCTGTGATGCTTCATTATACTATATGGAGGGCTGTGAGGCTGCATTATATTACATGGAGGGCTGTTAGGGGATATTGTGGGCTGCATTGGGTTGATAGGGATATTGCGGGCTGCAAGGGGATGATGAGGATATTGTGGGCTGCAAGGGGATGATGGGGATACCATATTGGGGGATAGAAAAATAAGACATCCCCTGAAAATAAGATGTAATGCATCTTTCGGGAAAACAGGGTACTAAACCCCACCCCTTCTTCATAGCCACGCCCATAAGTTAAAAGCCCCGCCCTGCCGGGCCCCGGAAGAATGGTCTTGCATGAAGCCGGTCCCCGAAGCAAAAAAGGTTGGGGACCCCTGCTGTAGATGATATCTTCTCTGATTGGAGTCGTTTCCATTTCTTTTCTTTCGTTGTAGCACAGGAGCCATGATGAGATTTGACATCCACAATTCGTCTCACCAGACTTCTCTCTTCTCCATCTTCAGCAACACTTTCCGACACGATACCCTTAAAAACAAAAGTATCACTATACTGCCCCAGAAATATACACATCACCCCACACACATATTGCCCCATCGTATAATACACACACAGCAATATTGTTTAACACACACACAGCATCACTGTATAACAAACATACACATCAGGTCCCAGGTTTTTGTGGGCCCCAGGCAAAAGCATCTCAGTGGACCCCATACCGGCATATGGACTTGTGGCGGGAGTATATATAATATAGAGGCTAGGGGCTGAATATATGTGTACTATAAAGGCTACATGCTTTTTATGTATAGATATATAATATATAGGCTGCGGGCTGTGTCTACCCCCGTGCGCTGTACCTTTCCCCTCTGTCCTCTGCCCATGCGCTGTGCCTCTCCCCCCTGTACACTGTGTGTCTTTTCCCGTGTGCTGTGCCTCTCTTTCCGTGTGCTATGGCTCTCTCCCCTGGGGGCTGTCTCCCTGATGTGGCTCTCTTCCTTGTGCCTCTCTCCCCTGGATGCTGTGCCTCCTTCCACTAGGTGCTGTGCCTCTTTCCCCTGGAGGGGGGCCCTGTGTCTCTACTCCCCTTCTCCCCCACAGGTGCACCTGTGTCTCCACTCCCCCTTTCCCTCACAGGGGCCCCTGTGTCTCCACCTCTCCCCCACAGGGGGCCCTGTGTCTCCACATCTCCCTATGATATAGGTCTCCTCACCCCACTTTTCCTCGGGGCCCCTCAGCGCTTTCTCTCCCCACAAATCTCTTTCCCCCCAGCACTGTCTGTTACCTCCCTCAGTGCAGTGTTGTGTGCAGCCTTCTCCCTCCTTTCCGACTGCTTCTAGCATGTAGCCGGCAGCATATCAGGAGAAAATGAAAGTGAAACTGATCTACTGCCGGCTAACTACTAGAAGGAAGGAAGATGCACACAACATTGAACACATATACACACGCTCATACTGACACTCACACTCACACTCACTCCGCAGGACATGTCATCTTCAGTTCCTATTTGGAGCTTTTCTCCCCACTCCCGCTGGTCGCATCGTTCTGGCCTCCTCCAACTCCGGCTCTGAGTCACCAGCAGCAGTGTGTGAGGAGATCGCATCATGACCTCATCACATGCTGCTGCATGAAGGGCTGAGGGCCCCTGGGAAGATGTGACCGCGCACTGAAGGTGCGCTTTGTATTAAAAATCACTGCCGGTCCTCCAGCGGCCCGGGGCTGCCGTCTTGGCACTGGCCTGGGGGGCAAATGCCTCCATGCCCCCTGGGCCAGTCTGCCCCTGCAGTCTACACAGTGTGCAGAATTATTAGGCAAGTTGTATTTTAGAGGATTATTTTTATTATTGATCAACAACTATGTTCTCAATCCACCCAAAAGACTCATAAATATCAAAGCTTAATATTTTTGGAAGTTGGTGTGTTTTTTTTAGATTTGGCTCTTAGGAGGATATCTGTTTTTGCAGGTAACTATTACTCTGCAGAATTATTAGGCAACTTAATAAAAACCAACTATATTCCCATCTCACTTGTTTATTTTCACCAGGTAAACTGCACAAAAATTAGAAAAAAACATTTCTGACATGCAAACACAAAAAAAATTAGTGACCAATATAGCCCCCTTTCTTTATGATGACACTTAACAGGCTTCCATCCATAGAATCTGTCAGTTGCTTGATCTGTTTACGATCAACATTGCGTGCAGCAGCCACCACAGCCTCCCAGACACTGTTCCGAGAGGTGTACTCTTTTCCCTCCCTGTAGATCTCACAGAGGGAACACAGGTTCTCTATGGGGTTCAAATCAGGTGAACAAGGGAACCATGTAATTATTTTTTCTTCTTTTAGACCTTTACTGGCCAGCCACGCTATGGAGTAGTTGGATGCATGTGATGGAGCATTGTCCTGCATGAAAATCATGTTTTTGTTGAACGACACCGACTTCTTCCTGTACCACTGCTTGAAGAAGTTGTCTTCCAGAAACTGGCAGTAGGTCCGGGAGTTGAGCTTTACTCCGTCCTCAACCCGAAAAGGTTCCACAAGTTCATCTTTGATGATACCAGCCCATACCAGTATCCCACCTCCACCTTGCTGGCATCTGAGTCGAAGTGGAGCTCTCTGCCCTTTACTGATCCAGACTCTGGCCCATCAAGAGTCACTCTCATTTCATCAGTCTATAAAACCTTTGCAAAATCAGTCTTAAGATATTTCTTGGCCCAGTCTTGACATTTTATGTTTCTTGTTCAAAGGTGGTCGTTTTTCAGCCTTCCTTATCTTGGCCATGTCACTGAGTATAGCACACCTTGTGCTTTTTGATACTCCAGTAGCGTTGCAGCTCTGAAATATGGCAAAA
>JARQOC010000009.1:103538112-103552762 GCA_033576535.1 Allobates femoralis | reverse complement strand
AAAATTGGGAGGTTCACCAATGCCCCTGGATACAGACATGCAGGATGGCCTGTAAACAAGAACTGGGTGTATTGTAGTATAGCCCTTTGGCCAGTGCAGCCAAAAATTGGGAGGGTCAACAATGACCCATGCATACAGACATGTAGTAGGGCCTGTAACCCTCAAGTGGGTGTATTGTAGTATAGCCCTTTGGTCAGGGCAGCCAAAAATTGGGAGGTTCAACAATGACCCATGCATACAGACATGTAGTAGGGCCTGTAACCCTCAAGTGGGTGTATTTTAGCCTAGGCCTTTGACCAGGGCAGCCAAAAATTGGGAGGTTCAACAATGACCCATGCATACAGACATGTAGTAGGGCCTGTAACCCTCAAGTGGGTGTATTTTAGCCTAGGCCTTTGGCCAGGGCAGCCAAAAATTCTGAGGTTCAACAATGACCCATGCATACAGACATGTAGTAGGGACTGTAACCCTCAAGTAGGTGTATTTTAGCCTAGGCCTTTGGCCAGGGCAGCCAAAAATTGGGAGGCTCCTCTTTGTCCATGGATAGAGACGTGCAGGAGGGCCTGTAACCTTCAAGTGGGTGTATTGTAGTATAGCCCTTTGGTCAGGGCAGCCAAAAATTGGGAGGCTCCTCTTTGTCCCTGGATAGAGACGTGCAGGAGGGCCTGTTAACAAGAACTGGGTGTATTGTAGTATAGCCCTTTGGTCAGGGCAGCCAAAAATTGGGAGTCTCCTCTTTGTCCCTGGATAGTGACGTGCAGGAGGGCCTGTTAACAAGAACTGGGTGTATTGTAGTATAGCCCTTTGGTCTGGGCAGCCAAAAATTGGGAGGTTCAACAATGACCCATGCATACAGACATGTAGTAGGGCCTGTAACCCTCAAGTGGGTGTATTGTAGTATAGCCCTTTGGTCAGGGCAGCCAAAAATTGGGAGGCTCCTCTTTGTCCCTGGATAGAGACGTGCAGGAGGGCCTGTTAACAAGAACTGGGTGTATTGTAGTATAGCCCTTTGGTCAGAGCAGCCAAAAATTGGGAGGCTCCTCTTTGTCCCTGGATAGAGACGTGCAGGAGGGCCTGTTAACAAGAACTGGGTGTATTGTAGTATAGCCCTTTGGTCTGGGCAGCCAAAAATTGGGAGGTTCAACAATGACCCATGCATACAGACATGTAGTAGGGCCTGTAACCCTCAAGTGGGTGTATTGTAGTATAGCCCTTTGGTCAGGGCAGCCAAAAATTGGGAGGTTCAACAACGACCCATGCATACAGACATGTAGTAGGGCCTGTAACCGTCAAGTGGGTGTATTTTATCGTAGGCCTTTGGCCAGGGCAGCCAAAAATTGGGAGGTTCAACAATGACCCATGCATACAGACATGTAGTAGGGCCTGTAATCCTCAAGTGGGTGTATTGTAGTATAGCCCTTTGGTCAGGGCAGCCAAAAATTGGAGGTTCAACAATTACCCATGCATACAGACATGTAGTAGGGCCTGTAACCCTCAAGTGGGTGTATTTTAGCCTAGGCCTTTGGCCAGGGCAGCCAAAAATTGGGAGGTTCAACAATGACCCATGCATACAGACATGTAGTAGGGCCTGTAACCCTCAAGTGGGTGTATTTTAGCCTAGGCCTTTGGCCAGGGCAGCCAAAAATTGGGAGGTTCAACAATGACCCATGCATACAGACATGTAGTAGGGCCTGTAACCCTCAAGTGGGTGTATTGTAGTATAGCCCTTTGGTCAGGGCAGCCAAAAATTGGGAGGCTCCTCTTTGTCCCTGGATAGAGACGTGCAGGAGGGCCTGTTAACAAGAACTGGGTGTATTGTAGTATAGCCCTTTGGTCAGGGCAGCCAAAAATTGGGAGGCTCCTCTTTGTCCCTGGATAGAGACGTGCAGGAGGGCCTGTTAACAAGAACTGGGTGTATTGTAGTATAGCCCTTTGGTCAGGCAGCCAAAAATTGGGAGGCTCCTCTTTGTCCCTGGATAGAGACGTGCAGGAGGGCCTCAAAACATTTTTCACATTGAAAAGATGCGGGTATCCTGTCTTTGTAATGCTCATTCAAAAAGAATGGGCGTAAACATTTACCACTGGGGGTATACCTGAAACAACAGCCAAACTATTGTAACGGTCATCATGGTGGCACATGAGGAGAAGGAGGAGCAGTCCAGCGATTAGCCAAGGAATAGTAAGACGACGTGGTGGATGATCCAGTAGCTGACCCAACCTGGCAGGAGTATATGCAGAGTGAGGACAGCAGTGCACAGGGTGAGGGAGGCGTAGCATCCCAACAGGCAGTACGAAGCAGGGTCGGGTACGCAGGCAGAAGGCAGGCAACCGGTCCCCGGAACAACAACACGACACAAGGTGCCTGTGCAAATGTTATGTCTTCCCGAGTCTTGCAGTATTTTAAGTTGGCTCCAGATGACTGTAAAAAGGCCATTTGCAACACCTGCCATGCCAGCATCAGCAGGGGTACAAAAAGTAGCAGCCTGACCACCACCAGCATGATCAGGCACATGTCAGCCAAGCACCCGACTTTGTGGGAAGTACAACAAATTCCAGGAGCGGTGCTTGCTGATGTCACTGCTACGTCTTCGCCTGTTGTGCGTGCGAGCCAATCCCCTGTCCATGCTGGCCGCGAGCAAGCCTCCGGCCCTGCACCTGAAGTTGCCCACGCACAAATTACACCACCATCAAGCACGTCCTTGTCCCAGCGCAGCGTTCAATTATCCATTCAGCAAACATTTGAGCACAGGCGCAAATACGCTGCCAACGCCCCAAATGCCACAGTCCTGAATGATCACATTTCGCGACTCATAGCGCTACAAATGTTGCCTTTCCGGCTGGTGGAGACGGAAGCATTCCGTGACCTGATGGCAGATGCTGTCCCACGTTACTCGGTCCCCAGCCGCCACTATTTCTCCAGATGTGCCGTCCCCGCTTTGCATAACCACGTGTCCAACAGCATCACACGTGCCCTCAACAACGCTGTTTCATCCAAAGTCCACCTAATCATAATAATAATAATAATAATACAGCTTTATTTATATAGCGCCAACATATTACGCAGCGCTTTACAATGTAGGGTTAGAGTACAGAAAATATAATACAGTAAGTAATTACAGTAGAGAACAAATACAGTACAATAATTGGATACAAAACAATAGGCATTGAATCAATGTAAAAAAGAAAATAAAAAAAATAAAGCAAGAAATGAAGGTGACCCTGCTCAAAAGAGCTTACAATCTACTACAAGATAGGGGTTGCACAAGGTACAGGGGCTTATTGCACTAATGGTCCAGGCATCTTGAGGAAATGGGGCATAGAACTAAGCTTACATGGATGGTCATTATACAGTCTGTGTCGACCTTTTTGGTTTGGTGGAGTTTGTAGAAGAGTAATGTCCAGAGGGATAGGCCATTCACTATCTACAGTACAAAGGACTTCTATTAGGGAGTATGATAGGCCGCCTTAAAAAGATGCGTTTTTAGGGATCGTCTGAAGCCATGCAAGTTGTGGATAGTCATGATTTCTTGGGGTAAAGCATTCCAGAGGTTTGGTGCAGCTATGGAGAAGTCTTGGAGCCGGGAGTGGGAGGATCGGATTATTACAGATGTCAGTCGAAGGTCATTTGAGGAACGTAGAGCGCGAGTGGGGTGATAGACAGAGATGAGGGAGGAGAGGTAGGGGGTGCTGCACTGTGAAGAGCTTTGTGGGTGAGAAGAAGCAATTTGATTTTGATCCTGTAGTATACGGGCAGCCAGTGCAATGACTGGCACAGAGCAGAGGCATCTGAGTAACGATTGGCCAGATGGGTGATCCTGGCTGCTGCATTAAGGATAGAGTGGAGAGGAGAAACTCTGGTGAGGGGGAGGCCACTTAATAGAGAATTGCAATAGTCAAGGCGGGAATGGATTAGGGCCACGGTCAGGGTTTTTGTTGTTTACAGGGTGAGAAAGGGACGGACTCTGGAGATATTCTTCAGGTGTAAGCGACATGAGCGGACGAGACATTGTGTGTGGGAGGAGAAGGAGAGATCAGTGTCAAACATAACACCCAGACAACGAGCCTGCTGCCTAGGCGTTATCGTGGTGCCACAAACTGAGAGAGAGATGTCCGATTTAGGGAGGTTAGTGGATGGGGGAAGCAGAAGAAGTTCAGTTTTGGAAAGGTTTAGTTTCAAATACAGAGTGGACATGATATTGGAAACTGCAGCTAGCCAGTCATTGCTGTTCTTTAATACCGCAGGGGTAAGGTCAGGGACTGAAGTGTATAACCACAGACACGTGGACAAGTGCTTGTGGGCAAGTCCGCTACATCTCCTTGACAAAACACTGGGTTAATATTGTGGAGGCTGTGACACAGTCTGAGCGAGGGATGGAACACGTCCTTCCCAAAGCAAGGATAGCAGGCCCAACCTCTGTCAGGGTTTCACCGACACTCTACAGCTCCGGAATGTCATGCTCTTCAGCCTCCTCCTACTCCTCCAGCGCATCCTCATCCACTGTACCCTCCACACCAGTCCTAAGCTGGAAGCACTGCAGCACTGCCTCTGCGAAGCGGCAACAGGCTGTGCTGAAGTTAGTCTGCATAGGTGACAAACCCCACAATGCAGAAGAGGTGTCGACAGCTCTGAAACAGCAGGCAGATCACTGTCTCACACCTGAGAACCTAAAGCCAGGAAAAGTCGTGTGTGACAATGGCCGTAACCTGGTGGCAGCTTTGAGGCGAGGCCAGCTGACGCATGTTCCATGCGTGGCCCACGCGCTCAACCTGGTGGTTCAGAGCTTTGTAAAGTGATACCCATAGCTGTCTGAGCTGCTGGTAAAAGTTTGCCGTCTGTCTGCACATTTTCGCAAGTCACCTGCTGCTTCAGCCGGCCTTGGCGGATTTCAGCGCCGTTAGCGTCTTACGGCACACAGACTGGTGTGTGATGTCCCCACGCGTTGGAATTCAACTCTGCACATGTTGGTCAGGATATGTGAGCAGAAGAGGGCAGTTGTGGACTACCTGCATCACCTAAGCCATCGGGAAATGGTTCAAACTCCACACATAACACCTGAAGAGTGGAGATGGATGTCCGACCTATGTACCGTACTCCAAAACTTTGAGGACTCCACCAAGATGGTGAGCGGCGAGGACTCCATTATTAGCGTCACCATACCACTACTCTGCCTTCTAAAATGGTCTCTGCTGAAAAACAAAGATGATGCATTGCAGGCCGAGCGCAATGACTTGGAGCAAGAAACAGTAGTGGGTGTGGGTGAAAACACACAGTCCAGCCTCATCTCATCACAACGTGCAGTGGAGGACTATGACGAGGAGGAGGAGGATGAAGACATGGAGCAACTCTCTGGCCAAATTGAGGATATGACATGCACACCAGTCATACCCTCGATTCAGCGTGGCTGGCCAGAGGACAGGGGAGATGAGGAGGAGGAGGAGGAGGAGGACAGCATGTTCAGTCATCGTGTTGGTCTGGATACTGAAGTGATGGCTGTTAAGAGTCTGGCGCACATGGCTGACTTTATGGTAAGCTGCCTGGCTCGTGACCCTCACGTTCAGAACATCTTGGCCGACAATCTGTACTGGTTGGCAACACTGTTAGACCCACGCTACAAGGAGAACTTTATGTCTGTCATTCATGAGGCGGAGAGGTCAGCCAAAATGCAGCAGTTCCAGAAGGCCATAGTCACGGAAGTAGGCAAATCATTCCCCTCACAAAACGCTAGCGGCATAGGTCAGGAATCGGTGGATAACCAAGGCGTACGGCCGAGAGGGGCACAAGTCCAATGCGCCACAGGTAGGGGAACAGTCTTTACGAGGTGGGACAGTTTTCTCAGCCCCTCATGTGCCACAGCCCCTGAGGTGCGGGGTAGTGCCACAAGAAATGCTAAGTTTGGCCAGATGCTGAAGGAGTACCTTGCCGATCGAACAACTGTACTGCGAGATTCCTCTGTGCCTTACAATTATTGGGTCTCCAAGCTGGACACGTGGCATGAATTGGCTCTCTATGCCTTGGAAGTCCTGGCCTGCACTGCCGCTAGCGTTTTGTCAGAGCGTGTTTTCAGTGCCGCAGGTGGAATCATTACTGATAAACGCACTCGCCTCTCAACTGAAAATGCTGACAGGTTGACTCAGATCAAGATGAACAAGGGTTGGATTGTGCCAGACTTCACCACACCACCAACAAATGACAACTGAATTTAAATTTTGTAATGGGAATTTGCCATGTACCTCCACTGACCCATGGGTACACACTTCTGGACTTCCCAGTGTCCAAGTGTGGGATCAGTAATGTGCGTGGACGTGTACTTGGCCTGTTGGTAGGAAGGAGGATCAGGTTGGGAAATGTGCGGTGCAGTATCACAGTTACTGACACTTGACCGTGTGGAAGACAGGGTGTTTGTGGAGGTGCCAATCAGACTTGAAGCATTATCCGCTATCCAAGTAACAAGCTGTTGACACTGGTATTGGTTCAAGAGCGGTGTACTGCAGCGGGCACCAACAATTTGGGACAGGACGTGTGAGCGAGTAGATGTGCCACTTTCTTGTTGCGAAATTAGTGCTTGCACACGACCTCGGCCTCTGCCTTCACCACAATCACGTTCACCTCCTTGTTCCTTGCCAAAGCCCTTGCGCATTTCGCTTGTATACAGCGACAACAGTCACAGGAGAGGATTTTAGTCCCTAACCTGTATAAAGGTATGACGTACAACAGTGTGGTGACTGTTGAGATCACAAGAGTTAGGATTTTAGTTCCCTAACCTGTATTAAGGTACTACGTACACCTGTCTGGTGACTGTAATGGTTTCAGGAGACGATTTTAGTCCCTAACCTGTATTAAGGTAGTACGTACACCTGTCTGGTGTCTGTTGAGATGACAAGAGTTAGGATTTTAGTTCCCTAACCTGTAAAAAGGTATGACGTACAACAGTGTGGTGACTGTTGAGATGAACAAGAGTTAGGATTTTAGTTCCCTAACCTCTTAAAAAGGTATGACGTACAACAGTGTGGTGACTGTTGAGATCACAGAGATAGGATTTTAGTTCCCTAACCTGTATAAAAGGTATGACGTACAACAGTGTGGTGACTGTTGAGATAACAAGAGTTAGGATTACAGTTCCCTAACCTGTAAAAGGTATGACGTACAACAGTGTGGTGACTGTTGAGGTCACAGGGGATTAGGAATTTAGTTCCCTAACCTGTAAAAAGGTAGTACGTACACCGTGTGGTGTCTGTTGAGATGACAAGAGTTAGGATTTTAGTTCCCTAACCTCTTTAAAGGTATGACGTACAACAGTGTGGTGACTGTTGAGATGACAAGAGTTAGGAATTTAAATTCCCTAACCTGTATAAAGGTATGACTTACAACAGTGTGGTGACTGTTGAGACGACAAGAGTTAGGATTTTAGTTCCCTAACCTCTAAAAGGTATGACGTACAACAGTGTGGTGACTGTTGAGATGACAAGAGTTAGGATTACAGTTCCCTAACCTGTATAAAGGTATGACGTACAACAGTGTGGTGACTGTTGAGATGACAAGAGTTAGGATTTTAGTTCCCTAACCTGTAAAAAGGTATGACGTACAACAGTGTGGTGACTGTTGAGATGACAAGAGTTTGGATTACAGTTCCCTAACCTGTATAAAGGTATGACGTACAACAGTGTGGTGACTGTTGAGATGACAAGAGTTAGGATTTTAGTTCCCTAACCTTAAAAAGGTATGACGTACAACAGTGTGGTGACTGTTGAGATGACAAGAGTTAGGATTTTAGTTCCCTAACCTCTTTAAAGGTATGACGTACAACAGTGTGGTGACTGTTGAGATGACAAGAGTTAGGAATTTAGTTCCCTAACCTGTATAAAGGTATGACGTACAACAGTGTGGTGACTGTTGAGATACAAGAGTTTGGATTACAGTTCCTTAACCTGTATAAAGGTATGAGTACAACAGTGTGGTGACTGTTGAGTCACAGGAGATTAGGATTTTAGTTCCCTAACCTGTAAAAAGGTATGACGTACAACAGTGTGGTGACTGTTGAGATCACAAGAGTTAGGATTTTAGTTCCCTAACCTGTATAAAGGTATGACGTACAACATGTTGGTGACTGTTGAGATCACAAGAGTTAGGATTTTAGTTCCCTAACCTGTATTAAGGTAGTACGTACACCTGTCTGGTGTCTGTTGAGATGACAAGAGTTAGATTTTAGTTCCCTAACCTGTATTAAGGTAGTACGTACACCTGTCTGGTGACTGTAATGGTTTCAGGAGACGATTTTAGTCCCTAACCTGTATTAAGGTAGTACGTACACCTGTCTGGTGTCTGTTGAGATGACAAGAGTTAGGATTTTAGTTCCCTAACCTGTATTAAGGTAGTACGTACACCTGTTTGGTGACTGTAATGGTTTCAGGAGACGATTTTAGTCCCTAACCTGTATTAAGGTAGTACGTACACCTGTCTGGGTGTCTGTTGAGATGACAAGAGTTAGGATTTAGTCCCTAACCTGTATTAAAGGGAGTACGAACACCTGTCTGGTGACTGTAATGGTTTCAGAGACGATTTAGTCCCTAACCTGTATTAAGGTAGTACGTACACCTGTCTGGTGACTGTTGAGATGACAAGAGTTAGGATTTTAGTTCCCTAACCTGTATTAAGGTAGTACGTACACCTGTCTGGTGACTGTAATGGTTTCAGGAGACAATTTTAGTCCCTAACCTGTATTAAGGTAGTACGTAGACCTGTCTGGTGTCTGTTGAGATGACAAGAGTTAGGATTTTAGTTCCCTAACCTGTATTAAGGTAGTACGTACACCTGTCTGGTGACTGTAATGGTTTCAGGAGACGATTTTAGTCCCTAACCTGTATTAAGGTAGTAGTACACCTGTCTGGTGACTGTTGAGATGACAAGAGTTAGGATTTTAGTTCCCTAACCTGTATTAAGGTAGTACGTACACCTGTCTGGTGACTGTAATGGTTTCAGGAGACGATTTTAGTCCCTAACCTGTATTAAGGTAGTAAGTACAAGAGTGTGGTGACTCTAATGGTCACAGAAAGCTTGGATTCCAATCTGTATCACCCTGCCTATATCCTCCTAGATTAGTCCTGAGAAGGACTGTTCTGGTCACTGGAAAGCTTGGACTCCGATCTGGATCACCCTGCCTATATCCTCCTAGATTAGTCCTGAGAAGGACTGTTGTGGTCAGCAGCAGCAGTTTGCAGCCCTGCTCCGGATCTACCTGTAAGGGCCGCAAATCTGTCCCTAATCAGCAGCAGACACTCTCCCTACACTCACTGTCTGGAAGGCTGTGTGCCGAGCACAGCGCGCCGGGAGTTATAAAGGCTCGGTGACTACTGTGCAGGGCGGCCAATCACTGCTATTCCACAACTAACAGGGCTGTGGCATTGCAGTGGTCTGCCAGCCAATCCCTGCACGTGGGCTGGCTCTCAAAAGAGCGCCAACATGCAGAGATGACGACCACGAGCACAGCACGAGTATCGCGAGATTACTCGGTGCTCGGCGAGTCGCCCGAGTACAGTGATACTCGTGCGAGTACCGAGTAGTGGCGAGCATGCTCGCTCATCACTAATGAACAGGTCTGGAATCATGGTGACAGCAGTGCTGAAGCTTCCTAAGTAATAGTGTAGCAAGATAATGTTTGTGCCAAAACTCCACTGGCTCTACTGTACAATGGTTTGAGCTGTGTTTGACAGCTTTTGGGCCCCTTTGAAGGTGTTTTCAAGACTCTTGATTTTGTTTAACATTGATTTCAATGGGGTTCGGAAGTTCATCGAACTGTTTCACGATCTATTTAGAGAACATATGCCTTTTTGGTGAATTGATTCAAACCCGAGCTTCAAAAGATTTGCTTATCCCTAAAATCATTTTCCAAAATCATTTTATTTTTCAGTTGATGGAGCAGTGTTGGGGCTTCATTTTTATGCAGTATACTAATGGTATTATTAATACTATTTTAGGAAAATACAATGCTTTGATCACTTAATGTACTTTTTTGTGGTGTTGCAGCATCCAGAAAGCCCAAATGTTTTCATTTAGGTTTTTTTCTCCTTACTAGTGATGAGTGAGTGTATTCGTTACTATTCGTGATTCGCATGGTTAGTACGATATATTTACGTTACTTGTTATTCTGCGAGTATTTGTGTACTCGCTTTGCTATATTTGTAGGTCCCACTCTGCAGTTTTGGCCCTCCTTTGCAACCACTATACATGCTTGGCTTCTTAACCAATCACAGTAATACCGCAGACATCTTGGTTGTGGCATTACTGTAATTGGCTGGCCTCCCGGTATCATAGGGTCTGTTTAAGCCTTTAAAAAGGTGGTTAGTGCCCAAAGTAAAGCAGTAGTCCAAACATGTCCTACTGCCTGCTACCAAGCATGCACCAGCCAATTTTCTCAATTGTTTCTGTGGTAACAGCCTGCGTTCTGTTTTCCACGTTACTACACTTAAAAGGTGGTTAGTGCTCAACGCAAAGCAGTAGTACAAACATTTCCTACTGTGTGCTACCAAACACGTACCAGCCTATTTTCCCAGTTATTTGGTTGGTAACAGCTTTCCTTCTGCTGTCCACATTATTACACTTAAAAAGGTGGTTATTGCCCAATGCAAAGTAGTAGTCCAAACCTTTCCTACCTCCTGCTACCAAGCATGCACCTGTCTTTTTCCCAGTTGTTTTTGTGGTAACAGCTTGCTTTCTGCTGTCCACATTACTACACTTATAAAGGTGGTTACTGCCCTCCATAAAGCAGTAGTCCAAACATTTCCTACTTCCTGCTACCAAGTATGCACAGCACATTTGACTCGCCCCGGCGGGGACCATGGGGTGCTCGGAACGAGGCCCTCTCAATGTTGTCGGGGCTGTGGGATGTCACGATGACATGACCCAGTCCGTGGTCCCCTCGTTGGGCAACCAGTAAAAAAAAGAGCAGTTTGAAAAAGGGATGAAAAGAAAAATAAAAGTAAAATAAAAAGAGTTTGTGTCATGACACCACCTGTTGAAGGCGGTCAGTAGAGCCTCTGCTGCAGTTGGGACTTCTGGGGATGATATGAGTAGCAGCTGTGATGGTTTGGCTCTCTACAGGGAGACCGAGTCCCCAGGGCAACCGTAAAGTCTATGGAGGTGATAGGTTAGTTGGAGGTGCAGGATTTAGTGTACAAAATAACCAACAGACAAATGGGTGACAGTCTCCTTTACCTTTACTGAAAAAAGTAGCAGGTTTGTCCAGGGCACTGTCCACAAGCGGTGTTAGGGGTCTGGAGCCTGGAAGCAAGTCGAGGTTCTCCTCACCTGGCGAATTCTGAGGCCTCCTATTGCGCTGCTTTCGGTGGGTCCTGGCTGCCTGAAGCTGTTCTGTGACCCTCTCCTCTATCGTTATGTCCCTGGCCTCCGTGAAAGGCGGCTTGATCCCTTTTTACATTACTCTCTTCTGACTGTGCCCCCCTGAGCTCTTTGGTGCTGATGTGTCTCCTGGCCTTGTGGTGGGCAAGTGACTTGGAATCACCCACCCTCTGGTGTTGGTTGCTAGGCATAAAGTCCCTCACGACCTTGGACTCTGTTGTCCGTTCCTGTGCTGGGTGCAGGGGTGAGCAGGCACTGGCTCCACTCTCCACACCTACTTCTCCACTTCCTTAGGCCCTCACCTATGGATCTCTCACACTGGCTAGTCAGTTTCCTCGGACGGGCCTGACACCGCTCCAGCCCGTCGATGTCTTCCACAGTCCTCCTAGGAACTGAACTGCCTTAACCCGCCCCTAAACCAGAATTTATAGGTGACCTTCCCGAAATCAGGTTCAGAGCTCCCCCTTCTGGCCTGGAGTTGGGAAGGTGTTGTGTGTCTGTGTGTTTCACCTGATATGAGCACCTTCCTTTGCCTCCAGGTACAGTATTGTTGCAACCGTACCCTGGGGCGCCACATTCCCACTTGGTTAAATTCAGGACTGAGGAAACACTTTTTGTACATACAAAATAAACCATGGACAACACAGTAAATAATGAACAGAGTCTCAAGAGGAAAAAATACAAAAACCGAGAAAAATTGAAGAAAAACAGTCACTACATTGCTTAGTCCTTCCATTGATGGCTGAAGGAAAGTTATTTAATAAAGAGTCTTTGCCACAACCAGTCCCGTGACTGATGTTCCATAGTTTATTAAAAGTTAACGTATTTGCAAAAGTTCATACAGAAAGTCCTGTAGGCACAGCATGCTTGATGGTTGCATTGTTGCTTAGTTGCTTGTAAAAACACACATATTCACACAGTACATAATAGAAAACAAAGATTTTTACATTGTAAACATTGTCACCCTTGTCCATTTCTCTGGCTAGCTATCAATGTAATGGGCTGGAGCCCGGCCTATGTTGCTACGTGATGACCTACGTAACACAGGTGTCTCTGTTTGATTAATCTGATCTGTAGTGTCTGCTACTGGTGGTTAGTGTGCACTACTTGCTGATGTTAGTGGTTATAGTGTGGCAGCAGTTTGACTCTGACTCACCATGGGACTGTCAAGCTCATGAATAGCGAGGGGCTGACTCTCTGGTTCTGGTCTTGGTGCTGGCTCTTCAGCTCTTCTTATAGTCTGTACAGGTGGTTGTGCTGCCACTAGGAGAAAGGTCAGTACGGAAACCACAATAGCTCCATTGATCTGGGTCCAAGTCTTACGGAAGTCTCCCAGCACAGGGCATATCATCTCTTCCTTTGCTGGTTGGGGTTTAGGTACTGTCAGGGACTTATCTTGGCTTTTCAGCTGCTCGGGGCATCGTTTCAGGTAATCTCTAGAGATGGTGGCTGAGGTTTCTGTAAGACCTGTTAACATTTATATATATGGTTAAAGGACTGTTTTGTGGACTCTTCCTTGTGTTATACTGCCACCTGCTGCCAAAAAGAAAGCATAGCAGAGATAAAACCCCCTGCTGCTGAGAGTGACATGGAACAGTCCAGGAGATGGATGGGTGGGGTCACCAGAAGGAGAAGAGAGACAACTTCCACGTGTGTTGCTGAGAGACACAGACCTAAAGAGACTGGATGTGGAGTGAGGAGCCAGATGCACGAGCAAGGCAGAGATCCAGGACAAGGACTGCACTCGACAGGCTCCTGTCAGCGAATTACGGGCCCCAACTGCAACGAGGTACCTCGCTGTAAAACTCGCAGTAAAGTGTGCACACTGTTTTAGTTAGGGACAGATAGGAAAAGACTCTGCAGTTCGATATACATATTATAGAAAGAAAACAAACACTCTGCGTCTCGCTCGATAAAGACTTTGCATTTCTTTATTTAAAGACATTCAGAGACCTTGCATTCTCGGCAAACTAGTCACAGTGGTTATATATATTGTATTTACTTTTGCACACCTTCCCCCTCCTTCCCCTCCTTTCCCGCACTTTTCCCTCAGTTGTATTAAAAGTGCATTTGTTTAACACTTTGTGTTCCATGCAGTCCTTGCGTATCCCGTCACCTGTGGGCTATTACACTTGGCATAGTCGGCAGGATACGCAGGCTGGTACTGAACAATGGAAGGACAGAGGGATGTTGTTGATGTAAATGTTCCAATACAACCTGATGGGGGAATACCAGCAAGGCAACTGTCCCTGGGTGCTATGCTGACCCATAAACCAAAATTTACTGGCAACAATGTACCTCTCTATGACTGGGCGCAGAGAGTGAGGGACATGTTGAAAGTAGCAGGAGTGACTGCAGAAACCAAGGGGAGATACTGTTGATTGCCCTTGAGGGCCATGCTCAAGAGACTGTTTTGTTGCGCCCTGAGAGTGAAAGAAAGACGTTAGAACAGGTGGTGAAGATTCTGGAGAGGGTGTATGGCGGCAAGCCAGAAGCAGGTGATTTGCAGGCACAACTGTTCTACAGGCTGCAAGGTGAAGAGGAAGGCTTGCCACAGTATGCGAATGCCCTCCAGAGAATAATGAGACAAATGCTTACAGCAGAGCCAGAGCTAGCACAGACCCCTGGTTACACTGACCGTACCCTGCGAGATCAATTCCTCAGAGGATTACATGACTCCAAGACCAGAAATGCTCTCCGTGAATGGCTCAGGGTGGAAAAAAAATTTACTTTTCAGGAAGTACTGGAAGAAGCAGTCTCCCGCACACAAGCTGAAAATTGCGACCCGCAGAACTCGGGGGGAGAAGTTTGTGCTCATAGGGTAGTCCCGAGTGAGAGAAACCGAGAACCAAGCCAGCTTGAAGCTAAAGTGGATCAGTTACAAGAGACTGTTACTGCTCTACAAGAGTTGCTGAAGAATATGCAAGCCCCGGCGTCAGAAGTACGAACGGCAGCACCGCAGCAGGGTACCCGCATGTATACCTATCGAGAAGAGAGGGGACAGATCGAGCACAGACAATCCAGACCCGCTAGAGATTACCAATGCTGGAACTGTGGAAATCGGGACCATATATCACGGCACTGCCCAAAGAGGAGGATGTCTCAAGAAAGACCGCCGTTAAACTAGTACCTCCCTCTATGGTCGGGCACATGGGCGGACGACCAACTGGGCTTAGAGAAAACAACCGCCCTGAAGATATAGCAGCCATCATGCCAACGATCATGGCCGAATTTGAAGGGAAAGCAGTAAGATGCCAGAACAGTTCTTCTATCAACACTTTGAACAAACTGTATCCA
>JARQOC010000009.1:103518485-103538012 GCA_033576535.1 Allobates femoralis | reverse complement strand
ACATCGTGAATCTTAAGAGCAGGAGGCAACGCGAGACGAAACGCCACGGGATTGATAACGGCGGTTATCCTATAGGGGCCAATAAACCTGGGCCCCAACTTCCAAGAGGGCACCTTCAACTTCACAGTCTTGGTAGATAACCACACGTAGTCATTCACACATAGGTCCGGACCTGGCGCACGCTTCCTGTCAGCCATACGTTTGTACCTGTCACCTAAGAGCTTCAAGCTACGCTGCACACCCCGCCAAACCGAGGAGAGGGACGAGGTAAAACGGTCCTCTTCCGGAACTCCGGAAGGACTCGTACCACTAAAAGTACCAAACTGAGGATGAAACCCATATGCACCGAAAAACGGTGACTTGCCAGTGGACTCCTGAAGGCGATTATTAAGGGCAAATTCGGCCAAGGGCAAATAACTTGCCCAAGTCTCCTGATGGTCAGAGACAAAACACCTCAGGTAAGTCTCCAAATTCTGATTCACACGTTCGGTTTGACCATTAGACTGAGGATGAAAAGCAGAAGAAAAGGACAACGTAATCCCCAAACGTGTACAAAAAGCCTTCCAAAATTTGGAGACGAACTGAGTACCACGATCAGAAACCACATCAGAGGGAACCCCATGAAGCTTCACGATTTCACTTACAAACACCTGTGCCAGAGTCCGAGCATTAGGAAGTGCGGGCAGTGCCACAAAGCGAACCATCTTACTGAATCTATCTACTACTACCAGTACCACCGTCTTGCCCGCAGACGCCGGAAGATCGGTGATAAAATCCATTGATAAATGTGTCCATGGCCTCTCAGGAATAGACAATGGCACGAGAGACCCAGACGGACGGGTATGCGGAACCTTAGCACGTGCACACACACCACAGGCGGATACGAATTCCGCTACGTCCTTCCTCAACCCCGGCCACCAAAAGCGACGAGACAAGAGATCGAAAGTGGCCCTACCGCCCGGATGCCCCGCCAGTACAGAGTCGTGATGTTCCGACAGCACCCTGAGACGCAAAGAGAACGGCACAAAAAGCCTCCCAGAAGGACAGGAGGCAGGGGCGCCCCCCTGAACCTTCAACACCTCCCCCTCTAGATCAGGGCAAAGAGCAGAAACAACCACCCCTTCCTGCAAGATGGGGACGGGACTCTCATGAGTACTACCACCCGGAAAACTACGCGATAATGCATCCGCCTTCACATTCTGAACCCCCGGACGGTAGGTGACGGTAAAATTAAATCTCGTGAAAAACAAAGACCACCTGGCCTGCCGGGGATTGAGACGCCTGGCGGACTCAAGGTAAGACAGGTTCTTATGGTCGGTAATAACCGTGACGGGATGGACAGCCCCCTCCAGCCAGTGCCGCCATTCCTCAAAAGCCAACTTAATAGCCAAGAGCTCCCTATTACCCACATCATAATTCCTCTCGGCCGACGACAACTTCTTGGAGAAGAACGCACAGGGCACCCATCTCCCAGGCGAAGGGCCCTGCGACAACACAGCCCCCACCCCCACCTCAGACGCATCCACCTCCACAACAAAGGGCCGAGAAAGATCGGGCTGACAAAGAACAGGCGCGGAAGCAAAACAACGCTTCAGGGAGGAGAAAGCCTGGCGAGCAGAATCAGACCACTCAGAAAAATCCGTCCCCTTCCTAGTCATGTCCGTTAGAGGCGTCACCAGTACCGAATAATTCTTAATAAATTTACGGTAAAAATTGGTAAACCCCAAAAAACGTTGCAATGCCCGTAGATTGTCCGGCCGCTCCCAGTCCAGCACCGCCCGGACCTTTTCCGGATCCATCCGGAAACCCAACGGCGACAAGAGGTACCCCAAAAAACGAACCTCCTGAACGGCGAAAACACATTTCTCGAGTTTAGCATACAGTTTGTTGTCCCGTAAGACCTGCAACACCTGTTTGACATGGGACTGATGCGTCTCCATATCAGGAGAATAGATCAAGATATCGTCCAAGTAAACAACTACAAATCTACCCACCAAATGATGGAAAATATCATTGACAAAATGTTGGAAAACCGCAGGGGCGTTAGTGAGCCCGAACGGCATCACGAGACTTTCAAAATGGCCGTCTGGGGTATTGAATGCAGTTTTCCATTCATCCCCCTCTCTGACCCTAATCAGGTTGTAGGCCCCCCTCAAATCCAACTTGGAGAACCATTTAGCACCCACAACCTGACTAAACAAATCAGGGATCAGAGGGAGGGGGTATGGATCACGGACAGTAATCCGATTCAATTCCCGAAAATCCAAACAAGGACGGAGGCCCCCATCCTTTTTTTTCACAAAAAAGAAACCAGCCGCAACCGGCGACGTGGAGGGCCTAATGTGACCCGTCTCTAGACTTTCAGAAATGAAATCCTTCATTGCTTGTCTTTCGGGACCAGATATAGTAAACATCCTAGCTTTAGGCAGTTTAGCTCCGGGAACAAGGTTGATAGGGCAATCATATGCCCGATGAGGGGGCAAGTCTCGGCACCCCTTCTCTGAGAACACATCCTCATACTCCGATAGGAATGGGGGCAGAGATTCAGCAGATACCACCGAAAAGGATGTAGCCAAGCAATTCTCCGAACAAAAATCACTCCATTCCACAATGTCCCTGGACTGCCAATCCACTACGGGATTATGTTTAATCAACCATGGCAAGCCCAGGACAATGGGAGCGGGGAGACCGTCTAAGACATAGCAAGATAACGTCTCCTGATGGTGGGATCCAACCGTTAACTTAATGTTATGTACGATATGTGTGAGACTACCCTGAGCAAGCGGTGCTGAGTCGATGGCATAGATACGGATGGGGCGAGACAATAAACAGCGGTTAAGCCCATGAGCGTGTACAAAACGAGCATCCACCATGCTGACCCCCGCACCACTGTCCACAAACACAGAAATGCCTTCCGTTTTGCTCTCTAGCGCCACCTCTGCACTCAGGAGAAAATGGGAAGTACAAACGGAGGATACACACACCTCCCGCTCGACTACCCCCACACCCCCCATAGACACATGAGGTCCCGGCACCCCAGTCCGTTTAGGAGCGTAGGGACAGGCCCCGATAAAATGGTCTCCCTTCCCACAGAAAAAACAGACCCCCTTTCCCCTGCCCCGGGAGGCACCGGAGGAGAGCCTCGAGGCTGCCGCTCCTCCAAGTTGCATAGGTTCCTCCCCCCTCGGGAGAAATGACTCGCCCTCCGAGTGACCACCCGGCAACAAGGAACCACCACGAGAAGGGCTCCCAGTTGCAGGAGGTCTACCCCTCCGCTCCTGGAGGCGTCTATCCATGCGAATAGCCAACGACATAGCTGCCTCCAGGGACGGAGGGGTCTCATACACTGCCAGGGCATCCTTCAGTCTTTCCGAAAGACCCTGGCAAAAATGACTCCTGAGAGCCGGATCGTTCCACTTCGTGTCCATAGCCCACCTGCGGAACTCAGAACAATATGATTCCGCTGACCGAGTCCCCTGGTGGAGATGGCGCAATTTGGATTCAGCCAAAGAGACACGGTCAGGGTCATCATATATGAGGCCTAAGGCGTCAAAAAATCCATCCACAGACTGGAGACAAGTAGAGTCCTGTGGCAGAGAGAAAGCCCAGGATTGGGGATCCCCCTGCAGCAATGATATAATAATCCCTACCCGCTGCTGCTCGTCACCAGTAGAATACGGCCTAAGCCTGAAGTATAATTTACAGGCCTCTTTGAACACAGTAAATTTATCTCTGCCTCCTGAAAACCTGTCAGGGAGGGCAACCTTAGGTTCCGGTCTGGCCGGACCCACTGCTTGATTCCCCAAGACACCATGTTGTGATTGTGGTCCCTGTAGAGCCGACCGAAGGTCCGCAACCTCCAAAGACAAGGTCTGCAGCTGCTGGGCCAAAGCAGACACAGGATCCATAAGGAAAAGGAGAAAAATCGAATCCTCCCCTTCCTTCACTTACAGTTACGGCAGGTGATAATGTCACGCTGGAAGTGGGGAAGACACCCAGCGTAGGATAACGACGGGGGGGGGGGAATAAGGAGTCCCTAACGCTAAGGGCACAAGAAGGAGACGGTGACCCCTAGACTTCCTAGAGCTGACCCTGTCTGCCCTAACGTCCCTATACAGTCTCCTCAACTGTCGCCGACCACGAACCTCGTCCCTCTCTGATCCTAGCACTATCTTATCTAAGGATCAGATGGAGGGGTTCACTAGACCCCTCCACTATCAACTAAAGACAAACACCAGGGAAGACAGACATTTGGGAAAAGGAAACACTTATCTGACAGCAGAGCTCAGCAACCTCCACAACCTCCGCGTCTGCTGGAGCAAGGATAATGAGTGCACAAGGAACTATCACCTGCACCGAGGAAGGGTGATGAACCTCCTTATAAAAGTGGAAGGAATCCGCTGGGTCCTAGTGACCTACAATATTGGTGGATAAAACCAGACCGAGCACAAGACCTCCACAGCCGTCCCCCCATAACAGCGAGATCCCATCACACCCTCTCTCCATCTACACAGAAGGTAAATGCCCCTGAAAGAGACGGACCATCCTCCACCATTATGGCTGGCGGGCCACACGCTGGGATCGTCTGCGCGTGGCCTCCACCCTGTCATCCGTGCCACCCGTGACAACCCTCCTACAAATGCTACGCACATTGGAAGATGATCGTAAGAGTCACTGGCCCAGTTATCTCGCAGAACTCGTATGGTTATACAATAACCGTGTCCACTCCACCACTGGGTACGCCCCATACGTGCTATTGTTCGGAAGAGCTGGAAGAGGCATTGAAGAACTAAACCTGGCTCCTGGCGTAGGTTCTTGGGTTGACTGTCACCATCGACGGCTGGAGATTATTCATCGAATTGTCACCAATTGCAAGAAAAGATATACCCCCGGCAGGAACCTGTCCATGAGGTCCCGTTCTTACCAGGAGACAGAGTGCTAGTTGCAGAGAAACATCCAAGACACAACTTGAGTGAGCACTGGAAACCAGAGCCGTACATTGTGACCAGAAGAGTCTCTCCTGATGGGCCAGGGTACGAAGTGAGACGCGAGCGGGGAGGCGGCACCCTCATCCTGCATCGTAACATGCTGAGGCCCTGCTATTCAGAAGACAGGACCGGACAAAGCGACTCGGGGACTGTGCCTGTACCCGTTCCTGCTACTCTTGAGGAGGGCTCTGACGAATTGTGGCGGGCCCCGTCCAACCCAACAGACTGGGGAAGGTTGAACCCCCCATTCAAGATGCAGGTGCCACCTCTGCAGAGCATGAGCCACCAATCTCCAGAGATGATGACGAGGATATTGTACTCCCTGCTACTGCACCAGCGTCTGGTGAATTAGCCGTAGCTCCACGTAGGACTGAATGGGCTAATGCTGGTATTCCCCCGATCGGTACTTGGCAGATGAATTTGTGTATTCTGTCACTGGAGTCGGTTGTAAGACATTGGCTCCCAGGCAGCAGGTTGTAAAGCATGGCAGAGGTTGCCATCGTGTGTTCCTGTGCAGAGGGCCCCAGGAGAGTATCGGCCGGGAAGGCCGATGTTAAAGAGGGGGGGAAATGTAAGACCTGTTAACATTTATATATATGGTTAAAGGACTGTTTTGTGGACTCTTCCTTGTGTTATACTGCCACCTGCTGCCAAAAAGAAAGGATAGCAGAGATAAAACCCCCTGCTGCTGATAGTGACATGGAAAAGTCCAGGAGATGGATGGGTGGGGTCTCCAGAAGGAGAAGAGAGACAACTTCCACGTGTGTTGCTGAGAGACACAGACCTAAAGAGACTGGATGTGGAGTGAAGAGCCAGACTGCACGAGCAAGGCAGAGATCCAGGACAAGGACTGCACTCGACAGGCTCCTGCCAGTGAATTACGGGCCCCAACGGCAACGAGGTACCTCGCAGTAAAACTCGCAGTAAAGTGTGCACACTGTTTTAGTTAGGGACAGATAGGAAAAGACTGCAGTTCGATATACAAGTTATAGAAAGAAAACAAACACTCTGCGACTCGCTCGATAAAGACTTTGCATTTCTTTATTTAAAGACATTCAGAGTCCTTGCATTCTCGGCAAACTAGTCAGTTATATATATTGTATTTACTTTTGCACACCTTCCCGCTCCTTCCCCTTCTTTCCCGCACTTTTCCCTCAGTTGTATTAAAAGTGCATTTGTTTAACACTCTGTGTTCCATGCAGTCCTTGCGTATCCCGTCACCTGTGGGCTATTACATTTCTCCCCCATCTTTACTGATCAGGCAGACCTTCTGAGGGTCAAAGTGAGAAGGCATCACAGTGTAGGGCTCTTCCTCCCACTGGTCATCCTTTAAGACCTGTTCTACTGATACCAGGGGGTTGGCGGGTGCTTTCTGGTTATATGCCCTCTCCTGCTTCTCTCTAGCCTGAGTCAGGTTTCTCTCAGCGCATTCTTGCACCTGATATCTCTGTTGGCGCTCTGCATCATAGTCTGTCTCTGGGAGGTTGTTTTCAGGAATCAGCATCCCCATTTCTAAGTCAATAGGTAGGGCCTGGGTCTTGCTCTCATCAAGTAGGTGGGCTGAAGTTGGTGGAATTCACTGGGATGTGGTTGTACAGGTCCTCTAGATCTGGCAGCTTCTCTGGCCACATGTTCCTCTCTTTTAGTGGTAGTGTTTACTGCAGATCCATCACTATTTGGTTCCTCTTTTTGCACATGCCATTTGTCTGGGGATGACATGGCATGGTTCTGATATTTTTCACCCATACAGGCTGCAGAACTCCTGGAACACTTGAGCCTCAAAGGCCAGACCTTTGTCTGTCAGTATCTGTTCTGGGTAACCATGGAGTCTGCAGAAATGAGTCTGGAAAGCCCGTGCTGTGGTCCTTGCTGTCAGGTCTTTCACAAGTACCACCAACAGGAACCGGGAGTAGAGGTCCACTATCGTGAGGGCGTATACGTAGCCCGACCATCTTGGGGTCAATTTCATGTGGTCCAAAGCCCCTAACTCCAGGGGCTGTATGGTGACAATGGGTTGCAATGGAGCCTGCTGGCTGTCACGGTCCTTCCTGTGGAGGCTGCAGGGGCCGCAGCTCCTGCACCACACTTTGATGGTTGCCATCATACTGACCAAGTAGAACCTCCCATGTAGTAATACTTCCAACTTCTTCCAGCCACGTCATGGTAGGCTTTGAGGACCATATAGGCATCTATATTCGGGACCACTATCTGCCACATTAGTTTGTGGGTCCTACGGTTGATGTGCCACCTGCACAGTATACCGGCAAAGATGAACAGTCTGCTTCTCTCCTTCCACAGTTGCAGTGCCTCCGCCGAGCGTCTGGGCCTGTGTGCGAGTCCGTTTTTTGCAGTAGCTCCTTGACCAGGCGAACAGCAGGATCACTGTCCTGTGTCTCTGCCCAGCTGTGGTGGAGCAATGGATCTATGAGTACTTCTTGCCCCCTGGCCACTTGTCTTTTACTTCATGGGAACAATGAGACACATTTTTACGGTGGAAAGCCGGTAGCTCTACTTCCTCCATCTCCTCTGGATCTTCCCCACTCGTATGGCAGATGGGGCATCCTGGACAGGGTGTCAGTGTTGGCATTTTTGTGCCCTGCCCGGTATTTGATGGTAAAGTTGAAATTCGAGAGCCGAGCCATCCAGCGCTGCTCCAGCACGCCTAACTTGGCGGTGTGCAGGTGGGTCAGGGGGTTGTTATCCATGTAGATGGTGAACTTTGCAGCTGCCAGATAGTGCTTGAAGCATTCTGTCACTGCCCACACTATGGCCAGGAACTCTAGCTTGAAGGAGCTGTAGTTGTCAGAGTTCCTCTCTGTAGGCCTGAGCTTCCTGCTGGCATAGACAACATGTCTCCCACTCCCACATTGCTAGCATCGGTGTACAATACAAACGACTGGCTGTAGTCAGGGTAGGCCAGGATATCTTCTCCTGTCAGGGCTCTCTTCAGCTGCTTGAAGGAGTCTTCCTCTCTGGCCTCCCATTTCACTGGAGGGCTCGGGCCTCTGGCCTTCTTGGGCTGGCCTACCAGGAGGTCTTGCAGGGAATGGCCATCATGGTAAAACCTTTGATGGACCTCCTGTAGTAGCCTACCAGTCCCAGGAACTGCCGCACCTCTTTAAAGGTGCAGGGTCTTGGCCAATTCTGGATTGTGGTGACCTTGACGGGGTCTGGATCCAAACCTTCTGCACTCACCATATGGCCTAGGTACTACACCTTGGGTTTGAGGAGGTAGTATTTGGATGGCTTCACCTTCATGCCAGACTTGGATAGCGCCTCAAAGATCTCTGCTATATGCTTCAGGTGGTCTTCATATGTCATCGAGTAGACTATGATGTCATCTAGGTATAGCAGCACAATCTCAAAGTTTCTATACCCCAGGCAACACTCCATCAACCTCTGGAACGTCCCTGGTGCATTGCAGAGCCTGAATGGCATACAGTTGAACTTGCAGAGGCCCATTGGGGTCATGAAGGCGATCTTCTCTCTGTCAGCCTCTGCCACGGGGACCTGCCAATAACCACTGGTGAGATCTAGAGTGGAGAAATTGTTGGCAGTTCTCAGTGCAGCTAATGACTCCTCTATCCTGGGTAATCGATAAGCATCCTTATGTGTACCATCTTTTTTCTTTACCAGGACTAGTGGAGCTGCCCACGGGCTACAGCTATCTCTGATCACCCCAGCCACCTTCATCTCCCGTAACATCTCCTTGGCACATTGGTAGTGGGGTGGTAGTAAGGGCCTGTACCTCTCTTTGATAGGTGGATGGTCCACTGTGGGCATGCAGTGCTGCACCCTTTTTGCCTGCCCAAAGTCTAAAGGATTTTTGCTGAAGACCTGATTGTATTCCTGGACTACCCGGTATACTCCACGCTTCTGATGAGAAGGAGTGGAGAGCTGGTGCCTACATGTAGCTTCTGGCACCAGCCTTCCAGCTACCCCTCAGGGATATTGTCCTCCGCCTGTTATGGCGAGTCCAAGGGCTCTGAGGCTGTTATCACGTTGTCACTGACCGTGTACAGCTTGGCAATGGTAGCATACCGTTGCAGTTTGGCCTCATCCTCCCCCACAGTTTAGAATACATACAAGTGCCCTCCCCTCGTGGACATCAACTACACCTCTGGCTGTCAGGACGGTGTGCCTACTATCTGAATACACAGGCTACAACAGCGCCTGGTAAACCTGCCTTCTGAGGCCTATGGCCGCCCTGCACCAAATCAATATTTAACTCCACGGAGTTATTACAATGGGGATCGGCTCACTTACTCATACGCTGACGAATTCACCTCCAGACAGCTCCACTTGCTGTCTCTGCAACAGGGCCCTTATCTCTCTGCAGGTTCCTTTTCTGCCCAGAGTTGGTGGTCTCAGCAACATGTAACAACACAATAACCTTGCCCAAACAATTTTCAATTACATTTGTAACCTATTGTCAATATCGGTTTACTGGCTCGTCGATCAACATATACTATCACCATACCCTGTGAGCGTAGCTCTACCTATCCCACTTTAATAGTCACTTCTTTAAATCCTACTCATGGCACGGGCTGCCCGTTGCTTGCAAATATGGTGAAACTGTCAACTGGGTGTCAGGCAATATCAGAGTCTGCCCAATAGCGCTTATAAAGGATATAGGGTATCATTGTCACCTGAGACCCGGTGCCCAGTAGAGTGTTCATGGGGATGCCAGCCAGCACGACAGGCAGGACCGGTCGTCCTCCCACATATCTGTTGTGCCAGTGTGGCAGGCCGGGAGGATCTATTCCTTGGGGTTGGCCCTCTGCCATAGGGGTTTCTTTTTTAAAGGACAGGAACTTGCTAGGCGTCCCGCCTCCAGGGACTGGCTAGCTGATCTTGCCCTGGATGGCAGTCTGCTACTGGAGCCAAGCGAGTAGCGGGGGGGGGGGAAGGTCGGGGGATTTTGCAGTGCTGCTGGAGCCTAGCAAGGAGCGGGGGGGCAGGGGGGTGCTACTGGGGCAAAGTGAGGAGCGGGTGGGGGAAATGCTACTGGGGCGCCAAGTGAAGAGTGGGGGGGTGCTCCTTGACTCACCTACCCGCTGGCTGCTGCCTCCGCTCGAGTCCATGGTCCCGTAGACACTCAAGTGGGTGCGGCAGCTGCAGCCGCAATGAGCCGCCACGAGGCCACTCTCACTGTCTAGGCGGCACTAAACTAGGACTAAATCACCGGCCTGGTGGGCAAATGCCACCCTGTCACCTGGGCCAGTCCCCCCCTGCCCGCCTCGTTGCAGCGGCGATAGATGGGCTGTCCCACAGCGTCATAGCAGTCGGTGGGTCGTCCTCGGTTGGTGGGGTATCTCCTCTGGTGCATCCATGGGATATCATCCGGGCTGGAGGCTAGACGGATTCCCTCTGGTGGCCCGGCTCCTTGGATAGCTTTCACAGCTTTGGCCAGGTCGGCCATCCCTTTGGTCAGCTGCTGCAACTGGAGTTTAGTGAGAGACCTCATGTAGCCCTGTAACATATGTTTGGAAGTGCCCTTCTCTAGATATTTTGGAGGCCCCTCTTGTGTACTGCTGTGAGGTCGCTGATCGCTGCAAAGTGCTGCGGGTCATTTTTTGATAGTTGGTTTTCCGCTGGTCAGCACGCATCGCTGCGTGTGACAGCGAGAAACCAGCGATCAGCGACCTCACTGTCTGGTAACCATGGTAAACACCGAGTATCTAGGCAACGCGCGCTGCCTGGATACCTGCTGTTTATCATAGTTACCAGTGAAAATGCATGCATTGTTGTGAGGTGTAACGGTACCCTAAATGGCAACATCTCCACAGCTAGCAATTTCGCAATTTGCGAATTTAGTATTTGTGCCTGTAGGTGTGTGGCTGTGTATTTATGCTTTCTTTCCACGCTTTCAGGCACCGAAAATTGGATACTTTGCTTGGACAAAGAAGTGGATGTCAATCATCAGGACGAAGTACCTTAGATCCACGCTGCTGCAGGAGAGATGTAAGAAGACACCAGAAACACCGGGATGTCTGGTTAACAGTGATGAACGTCTTTATTTTCCTACGCGTTTCGGAGCTGCCTGCCGGGCTCCTTCCTCAGGGAACAGATGTTCCCTGAGGAAGGAGCCCGGCAGGCAGCTCCGAAACGCGTAGGAAAATAAAGACGTTCATCACTGTTAACCAGACATCCCGGTGTTTCTGGTGTCTTCTTACATCTCTCCTGCAGCAGCGCGGATCTAAGGTACTTCGTCCTGATGATTGATTGTTCACCACAGTAACTGTGGAAGTGCGATCCTGCGGCAGCTGCATTTCTGAGCGATCAAGCTGGTTGTGTGTGACACAACCTTACCAGGTGAGCGATTTTGATTTGGATCTTCTTTTTCAATCCTTAAAAAGATAAGACCCTATTGCGCATTCTCAACCCTTATAAAGAAGTGGATGTGGTTGATGTTTGTTGTGTGTGAGCAACCGCAGTTTAGGGCAGGAGGTATGAGCGCTAGGTTCTTGAACTGCAGAATCAGAATTATGTAGCCCAGGCGACATGGCAGTGGTTTGACCCGCAGACACAAATTTGGCATGACATGACTGCGAGCACCCAATAAGCGCTGGGAACGCCCCTCTGACATCACGGCAGGATCTTGCAGGACACGGATCTCCTGGCCTCAGCACCGGACACCAGGAAAAGGCGTTGGAGAGGTAAAGTATTACATTCTTTTTTATTTTTCATACATTTGCCTTTGTTTAATTTAGATTTCGCAGTGTATATTAATACACTGCAAAATCTAATGGGCGGTCATAGATGTCACAGAGGGGAGGAGGAACCAGGATTCCTCCTCCCCTCTGTGACATCACTGCGCTTTCTGCGGTAAACAAAGCGCAGTGTGTGAAAGCCCCTGCATATTTTGTTGCGCTTTTTTGCACGGCTGAAAAAGCGTGCGCAAAAAAGCGCAACAAAATTTGCAAAAGTGTGAACGCAGCCTTTCTCTGCGTTTTTCCATTGCCCCCATGATAAATGGGCTCTGAAAAAGCGCAGAGAAAAATGCAGAAAAAAACGCAGTGTGTGAAAGGAGCTGCGTATTTCACAAAATATGCGCGTAAAAATGCGCAGCTGTGTAAAAAGACGTGTGAACGTAGCCTAAGTAAGAACTGTTCCTCCAAATCGCATCTTACAGGGCCACCTGAGGCCTCTGAGGTGAAAGATCAACATACCTACTGATGCATTGTGCTGGCCTTGTAAAGTGCTGGGAAAAAGCTAACTAAAAATGATGTGTGACAGAGGGAACTCTGGGCCCTCTCAATTGTAAAAGGCAAAAAAAAGCCACAACAGTATGTGTGAAGAAATGCTAAAAGCCATATTTTTTTGTTTCTCTGGTTTATTTAGCTTTGTATGCAAGTGATTAGGCAGGAAAAACAGTTTCTGAATCTTTTTGGCCTGTTAAATGCGATTTAGGTTAGGTTTGGTAGTTGTTCTTATGTATCAGTTTCTCTTAGTACCTCAGCTGTACCAAACATGTGCAGCACTATTTCAGATTTATGCCCTATCAGGATTTCCCAGACGCGCTGCACAGCAGTTTTACATACCCATGCCCATACCCCATTAGGACTTTATACCCTCTCAGAACTTCTCACAAGTGCTGCATAGAACTGATACAGACTTTTACGTCAATGAGAACCCATTGAGATTAATACTCTTCCTGGACATTCTCCAGGAATTTAACCTTCTTCATTGCCTGCCCTTTATGCTGGTGTATCTATGCCTCTGGACCCATACAGACTTCATATTAGTCTTATTTGAGCCATTAGCTCTATTGCTATCTATACTCAGTGATGGTTTAAAAAGTCTGTCATGGGGCCCATAGATCACAAGTATACAATACTCCCTGTCACTTATGCACATGGATTTTTCCAGAATCTCTGAATCTTTTGATAATATTTTGTTATACAGATGGTTGGGTATTTAATGTCTCTGAAATTTTAATGTTGAAAAACATTTTTCTGAAATTGTTCTATAATTTTTAAATGCAGCTGTTCACAGTTGATGCACCTCTGACCATCTGTGCTTTTGAGAGACTCTGCCTCTCTAGCATGCTCTTTATATACAGTCATGTGGCTCAGTTGAAAATTGACCCTCCAGCTGTTTTCTTAAGTCCTACTTAGTTTTCCAGACTTTTTTAACTTGCAATTTACCATGCCCTGAGTACTATAGTCTAGCACTGAATTTTCATGATGAGCTTTCTTATTGTGCTGCATTTATCTACAGAGCTTGGTTCATGTACTGTGTTTATGTATTAATTCTTGGTTCTGGCTCTGTATTTATATACAGTATTAAGCTTAGTTCTTGGTTGGAAATTTTAAAAGAAATTAGTGTTAAATAAAAATATTTCTATAAATTTGACAATAATATAAATTTGAATTAGACTGCAATTATTTTGCTTATTAAAACATAATTTTTTTACATACTACCTGACTTCTCAGACTCAGTACATGGGTATCTGCCTCAGTAGAGCATATGCAGATATAAAAAATATTGCATCCTGACCCTGCCTGTAGGGGACAATGTCATGCACAAGTGTTGAACATCTAATATTCAGCATGTAAAACAAATGCTTTGCCCATCCTTCCATATGACCTGCACTAATGACCATGCCACGTATTGATACATGAGGGTAAAGCAATGTGAGATCACCTTGGTCACAGACAAGAAACAAGTCTAAGCATTCACATGGCACAAATAAACTGTACTATATTGTGGCAACAAGAGTCCATTAAAATAAAGTAATCTTACAGTATCACAGTTGTTGAGCATTCATATTACTGTATTTAACTAATAGACTTCTTGTTCTTTACATACAGTATTTCTATATCTAACACTATTCCTATGCATTCTTCTTAAATTATAAATATGTGTAGCTAGTTGATAGCATTAAGCACTGTGTCCCTTTTGTAAGACTTGCAGGTTAAATGGCGCTCATTCAATGATTCAATAATCTTGTTTCCTTGTTTGGTTCACATATCCATAAAACAGAAGGGTAACAATTTGCTTTCCGTGTAATGTTAGATTGTATTATATGGATATGCCTTCTCCTGAGGCATACTGTCCCCTAGTGTCATAATGTCAAACTGTACCATTATTTGCATAACATTTATGGACAGCTGATTCACAGTAGATCCTTTGATATCTTCATGAGCTGCAGGGATTCAGATCAAATCCTTGAGCAACTTCTTTTATTAAAACTTCCATATTTAAATCTCTATCCTTCTCTATCTCCTCACCCAGCTCGTCATTCCCCATTTCCTGTTTCCTGTCACATGGGTTTTCTGCATAACGTGATGAAGATGTTTGCTATATGTTACATCACCCCATTTTTTAAACTAAATAAAATTGGTGAAAACTGATAAAGAAAAAAATACACAATGAAATGTAAAAACCATTCTGATAACCCACAGACAGGGTCGAGAACCATGGCTCTATCTCCTTAGTGGGGCATTTCTTTCTCTCACAGGTCACATCTTGAGTGGCTTGGAAATCTCTTTCCCATATAACTAATTTATGTTGAGATTTTCAGCTCTCAGTGACAGCTATTGTGGCACCCCTGCTGGAATTGCCACAGGACCCACCGGTGCAGGGAAGGATATACACCTTGGTACACACAACACACAACACTTCCACCCCAGGCCTGAAGGGGGAGATTGACTTGCTGCCTTAAGCAAGATTCCTTCCCATTTGGACTACATCGGATGGAAGATTATTTTCTTAATGAAGATGGCGTCTAGAAGTGCAGTTTGTTTTTTTTCCTAATAAAACTTTTTTTTTCTGTGTAGTGTTGTTTTTTGAACACTTTACTAGAAATTCATGGCGGTCATGTCTAATATTGGCGTGACCCCATAAATTTCGGGTTTAGGTCCAGCTGATAATACAAAATTGGCCCTACTCCTTTATTACCCAGTGAGCCACCGCACCAGGGCCCTGGATGAGTTTTGTACAGCGCCAGAAGATGGCTCTTCTATGAACGCTCCATTTTCTGGGGTGGCTGCAGACTGCAATTCGCAGCGGGGGAAGGGGGGCACAGAAAAAGCTTTGGCCTCCATGCGCTGCAGATCCCAGTCCCCAGCTGCCTAGTTGTACCTGGCTGGACACAGAAATAGCGCGAAGCCCGACATATTTTTTTTTTATTACATCATGAAATTCATGAAATAGTAAAAAAAAAGGCTTCCCTATATTTCTGTTACCAGGCAAGTACAAATAGGCAGCTGGGTGTTGGGGGCAGCCCATTCCTGCCTGCTGTAGCTGGCTGGCGTACAGAAGTACTGCGAAGCTCACGTCGAAATTTTTAGGAAAAATTCATAATAAAAAAAAAAAAACACATTTAGGGAATACATCTTTATTAATCACTCAACCCTCATCTCTGTGCTGAACACTCTCAGCACTGCTTCATCAGAGACAAAGGTGAAGAAAAAAGTTTCTATCCTTGTGGTCCCTGAAGTAGAGGCCAGGGCACTGCCGCATTGTAAGGTTAGGGTAACTCTGGTCACCCGAGGAAGGCTCCGGTCATGCCACCTGAGCTGTCCTCGAGTGACCCCAGTGTCTTCCCGGTTAGAATGCCGCAACACTCTGGGCTGTACTTCAGGAACCATGGGGATAAAAACTTTGTTCTTCTCCTTGGTGTCTGATGAAGCAGAGGTGAGAGTGTTCACAACAGAGATGAGGATCGAGGGGTTAATAAAGATTCAGTCCCTAAATGTGTTTTTCTTTTATATTTTTATGAATTTTTCAAAAACATATTGACGTGCGCTTTGCCATATTTTTGTATGCCAGCCAGGTACAGCAGGCAGGAAACGGCTGCCCCAACCCCCAGCTGCCTATTTGTACCTGCCTGGAAACAAAAATATTGGGAAGCCCTTTTTTTTATTATTTTATGAATTTCATGAAATAATAAAAAAAAAATATGTCGGGCTTCACGCTATTTCTGTGTCCAGCCAGGTACAACTAGGCTGCTGGGTGCTGGAATCCACAGAACAGGGAGGCCCAAGCTTTCTGGGCACCCCTGCTGCGAATTGTCCGCAGCCACCCCAGAAAAAGGCGCGTTCATAGAAGCGCCATTTTCTGGCTCTGTACCCAAATCATCCAGGACCCAGGTGTGGTGGCTCACTGGGTAATAAAGGGGTTAGGGCCAGCTTTGTATTACCAGCTAGCCATAAGCCCGAAATTCATGGGGTCATGTTAATATTAGACATGACCGCCATGAATTTCTAGTAAAGTGTTAAAAAAACACAACACAGAGAAAAAAAGTTTTACTGTAAAAAGAAACAAAAGAACACTTAGAGACATTTTTTATTAAAAGAATTATCTTCCATCTGACGTAGTCCAATCCAGTCTTCTTCTTTAGCTCAGCTACATCTCTGGTGGAGAACCTCTACCAGAGATGTAGCTGAGCTCTGCACCCAGCCGTGGGAAAGTTCATGTGAGTTCATGCTGCATGAACTCACATGAACCCTGACAGCACCGCTGCTACTTCAAATGAACAGCTGATCAGCATCATCAGCTGATACCTCAGCTGTTCATTTGAAATAACGCATGGTAAATCCAGCAGTGAGAAGATGTCATCGCTGGCTTTCCCGTTCTGTGCTGCACTCCCTGATGCCCTCTCTCCACTCTCCCGCGAACTCTCCACCTGATCCTAAGATAGGACCGGACAGGGAGTGCAGAACCATGGAGTGGGGAGGGGGCATCAGGGAGCGGGGAGAGCAGCACAGAACGGGAAAGCCAGCGGTGAAGTCTTCTCATCGTCGGCTTCCCCGCCCGGGTCTTTCGCTCCCCGCTCCCTTGTGCTGCGCTCCCTGCCCAGTCCTAACTTAGGATCAGGGTGGGAGGCGGCATGCGAAGCGGAGGATCGGGACGGGAGGGGAGGCTGCGGGGGATCATAGGATCGGGATGGGAGGCAGGAGATTGGGCTGAATGATTCTTTTAAAGCCGGCGGCTTTTTACCGCCGGCTTTAAACAATCATGCACACATTTCAGCCTTTTCCTCAGCCCCCAGACCACTGTATAGGGTCCAGCTGAGGAAGTACTTGAATTTCCCATTGACTTACATTGTACTCGTTACTCCTAGTGAGTAATCACAAGGAAACACGTGGAGTAACGAGAAGCCCGCGTACCGTACTATTCGACTCGCTCATCCCTAGTCTTCTTTTTAAAGACGTTTGCATTTTTCTAGGGTATTAAACAGCATTCTGCAGAATTGCATACTGGAGAAGTCTCATTGTTTTTGCTTTTTGCTAAACAATATTTTATCATGCTTTTGAATAGAAGACTGCTATGCATATTGTCTTGTCTGTACACAGTTTCATTTTCTCCTTCATAGTTGAGTTTGTTGATATTACTGGGGACTTACCCGGTAGTGCATAGGTAGTCACATTGGAAATACTGTTGAACAGTAGTTGAGCAGGAGTAACATTAGCATATAAAGTACATTTTTAGTCGTGCAGGAATGTGTACTAGAGATGAGCCACCACCCCAGTGTTCGATTCGATTTCTCGAATTGGGGGTGTGTTCGTCAAATGTTCGTTGAATGTTCGTCGAACACCATCGAATACCAATGAAAACAACGGCAGGCAAATACAAACACATACAAACAAATAGAAAACACATAGAAAACACCTTCTAAGGTGTCCAAAAGGTGACAAACTACTCAGAAGACACAAAACAACATATGGAAAAGTGACAAGTACATATAAAAATGAGAAAAAAAAAGAGGTGGATGAGTAAAAGGAGGAGGAGACACAGATATAAGCATGTCATGCCCTTCTAAAATCATGTAAAACACAGCAAGGGGACTTCAACAAGAGTCTCCATTTTTTCCAAAAATTGACGCGCAGACACCACTTAAGTGGCATCAATTGCCCCACAGTTGCAAGCTTAAAATTGTTGACTGTCATGCAGCACATTCAAAAATGCACAAGCCTTTAGTCTCCCCAGGATGACACAGGGGTAGAAAAGTCCTTGCGGATCCATAACTTGTTCATATTTGATGAACGTTAGTCTGTCCACATTCTGGCTGGACAAACGCGTGTGCTTATCTGTCAGCACACCACCAGCAGCACAGAAGACACATTTGTTACCACCAGATACGGTGTTACTGGTACAGTGTGAGTGATGACTCGACAGTCCCACAGTTGGCAAGTTAGAAATGTGAGATTCACTCTGTGTACCACTGGTGTTTTGTGGAAAAGCCAATCTAAGATTGTGTAACAGCTTCTGCTGATACTGCTGTATGCGTGCGTCCCTTTCTATGGCAGGAATTATTTCGCCAAATTTTGTCTTGTACCGGGGATCTAAGAGTATGGCAAACCAGGAGTCGGCATTACTTCTAATTCGGACAATCCGAGGGTCATGTTGCAGGTAGTGCAGCAAGAAGGCGCTCATGTGTCTTGCGCATCCAGGAGGACCAAGAGATGAGAATCATGCTTCCTCCCTCTGCCCTCTCTCCCCAACCTCGCACAACAGAAATATCATCAAGGTCTCCCTCATCTGCTAAGTTTTCCATGCCCATCACCAGTTCGTCCTCCATTTCTTCCTGGGCTCCTGCACTTTCCTCAACAGTTTGGTTGCTACCATGTGCCCTCGTTAATCCTTCTCCTCTACCCTCCCATGCCTGCTGTCTTGGTGCTGCTGACCATGAGGACCTTGGTGATCTTGTCATCCCTTCCGCATAGGACTCCTCCTGTACTTCTTCCACCTCCTCTTGTCCCACCACCTGACTCCGAATATTGTTTGGAGTGTGCTCCAGCATGTTGATGACCGGAATAGTCATGCTGATAATGGCATCGTCAGCGCTAAACATGTTCGTCACCATTTCAAAACTTTGCAGAAAGGTGCATAGGTCCTTGATCTGAGACCACTCCAGCAGCGTGATTTGCCCCACTTCTGGATCTCGTTGGCCCAGGCTATACGTCATAACGTATTGCACCAGGGCTCGGCGGTGCTGCCACAGTCGCTGCAACACGTGCAGAGTGGAATTTCAGTGTGTCGGCACATCGCATTTCAAACGGTAAACCGGCAGACCAAAAGACTTCTAGAGCAATGCAAGTCGTTGAGCTGCGTGATGCAAACGCCAGAAGTGAATACACCGTGTCTGTGCCCTCTGCAGAAGCCCATCTAGGAAGGGATAGTGTGTTAAAAATTGCTGGACAACTAGGTTCAACACATGAGCCATACAAGGCACGTGTGTCACATTGCCCCGGCAAAGGGCCGCACCCAGGTTTGCAGCATTGTCGCACACGGACTTCCTTGGCTGCAGGTTGAGTGGAGACAACCATTGCTGAAACTCGGTCTCCAGAGCAGACCACAGCTCCTCAGCTGTGTGACTCACATTTCCCAGACATTTCAAGGTAAACACCGCCTAATGGCATTGAGCCCTGCTGCCAGAATAGTAAAAAGGTGTGCTGGATTCCTTGTGCACAGTTACAACGCGGGTGGCATTACCAGACAGGCTTTGGGCGCAGGTGGAGGACCTAGACAAGGTTGAGGAAACAGAAGCAGTGGAGGAACTGCTACGTACTGAGGATTGACGTACAAC
>JARQOC010000009.1:103455853-103504178 GCA_033576535.1 Allobates femoralis | reverse complement strand
TTCAAAAAGTTAAGAATTTAAAGGTGGACACAGCCTTTCTCCATGTATCCATTCATGGTTAGGTCCCTTAGGCCTCTCTGAAATTCCATATCGATGAGCTATATACATGTATACACTGCACCAAGCAGCATCACTAATCATCCGGAAAGTGCAAGTCACACACATTGTGTTTACATTAATTTGACATATTTGTAAATGAATGAAACAAGGTGATAGTAAGTCACCTGATCCCATTATTTTGTATAGGATGTAGGGCTTTTTTACATTGTGCAGTCGATTTAATTGTATAAATTTATTTCAATAACTAAATAGTTAAAAGACTATTCACACAAAATGACAATAAAGGGTAATATAATGTAATGCACATAGAGTTAAAGGTAACCTGTAACCAGCATTTACCCATATAAGCTGCGACCACCACCAGTAAGGCCTTTTATACTGCATTCTAGAATACTGTATATACAGTAGGGAAAAAAGTATTTAGTCAGCCACCAATTGGGCAAGTTCTCCAACGTAAAAAGATGAGAGAGGCCTGTAATTGACATCATAGGTAGACCTCAACAACAATGCATGCAGAAATATTAGGCAAATGAGTATTTTGATCTCATGATACTTTGTATACATGTTGTCCTACTCCAAGCTGTATAGGCTTGAGAACCAACTACCAATTAAGTATATCAGGTGATGTGCATCTCTGTAATGAGGAGGGTGTGGTGTAATGACATCAACACCCTATATAAGGTGTGCTTAATTATTAGGCAAATGCCTTTCCTTAGGCAAAATTTGGTCAGAAGAGAGATTTGACGGGCTCTGAAAAGTCCAAAATTGTGAGATGTCTTGCAGAGGGATGCAGCAGTCTTGAAATTGCTAAACTTTTGAAGCGTGATCACTGAGCAATCAAGTGTTTCATGGCTAATAGCCAACAGGGTCACAAGAAACATGTTGGGCAAAAAAGGCACAAAATAACTGCTCATGAATTGAGGAAAATCAAGCGTGAAGCTGCCAAGATGCCATTTGCCACCAGTTTTGCAATATTTCAGAGCTGCAACGTTACTGGAGTATCAAAAAGCACAAGGTGTGCTATACTCAGGGATATGGCCAAGGTAAGGAAGGCTGAAAATGACCACCTTTGAACAAGAAACATAAGATAAACGTCAAGACTGGGCCAAGAAATATCTTATGACTGATTCTTCAAATGTTTTATGGACTGATGAAATGAGGGTGACTCCTGATGGGCCAGATGGATGGACCAGAGGCTGGATCAGTAAAGGCATAGAGCTCCACTCTGACTCAGACGCCAGCAAGGTGGAGGAGGGGTACTGGTATGGGCTGGTATCATCAAAGATGAACTTGTGGGACCTTTTCGGGTTGAGGACGGAGTGAAGCTCAACTCCCGTAACTATTTTGGAAGACAACTTTTCAAGCAGTGGTACAGGAAGAAGTCTGTATCGTTCAAGAAAAACATGATTTTCATGCAGGACAATGCGCATTACATGCATCCAACTACTCCACAGTGTGGCTGGCCAGTAAAGGTCTAAAAGAAGAAAAAATAATGACATGACCCCTTGTTTCACCTGATCTGAACCCTTATAGAGAACATGTGGTCCCTCCTAAAATGTGAGATCTACAGGGAGGGAAAACAGTACACCTCTGGGAACAGTGTCTGGGAGGCTGTGGTGGTTGCTGCACGCAATGTTGAGTGTAAACACATCAAACAACTGACAGAATCTATGGATGGAAGGCTGCTGAGTGTCGTCATAAAGAAAGGTGGCTATATTGGTCACACATTTTTTGGGGTTTTGTTTTTGCATGTCAGAAATGTTTTTTTTTTTAAATTTTGTGCAATTATATTAGTTTACCTGGTGAAAATAAACAAGTGAGATGGGAATATATTTGGTTTTTATTAAGTTGCCTAATAATTCTGCAAGTAATAGTTACCTGCACAAACAGATATCCTCCTAAGATAGCCAAATCTAAAAAAAACCACTCCAACGTCCAAAAATATTAAGCTTTGATATTTATGAGTCTTTTGGGTTGATTGAGAACATAGCTGTTGATCAATAATAAAAATAATCCTCTAAAATACAACTTGCCTAATAATTCTGCACACAGTGTATGAGACACAAAATGAGAAAACAAAATCCTGAAAATCACATTGTCTGATTTGTAAAGAATTTTTTTTTCAAATTTTGGTTGAAAATAAGTCTTTGGTCACCTACAAACAAGCAAGATTTCTGGCTCTCACAGACCTGTAACCTCTTCTTTAAGAGGCTCATCTGTCCTCCACTAATTACCTAAAGTACTACCACCTGTTTGAACTTGTTATCAGTATAAAAGACACCGGTCCACAACCTCAAACAGTCACACTCCAAACTCCACTATGGTGAAGATCAAAGAGCTGTTGAAGGAAACCAGAAACAAAATTGTAGCCCTGCACCAGGCTGGGAAGACTGAAACTGCAATAGGCAAACAGATTGGTGTGAAGAAATCAACTGTGGGAGCAATAATTAGAAAATGGAAGACATAAAAGACCACTGATAATCTTTCTCAATCTAGAGCTCCACGCAAGATCTCATTCCGTGGGGTCAAAATTATCTCAAGAACGGTGAGCAAAAATCCCTGAACTACATGGCGGGAACTAATGAATGACCTGCAGAGAGCTGGGACCAACGTAACACAGGCTACAGTATATATATGGAATATATATGGATGTGTATGACAACAACTACGATACATATATCAAATAATCCTTGAAATGTTTGTTGCATACCATGTACCATAGTTGTTGTGATGTCACACACAAACTTACAGCTTCATTTTGTAAGGACAATATTTGTTGAAATTGCACATGTCACATACATTCCATGGAAGTATACAGCTGATTACAAACTTTGAACACCATCACCGACCTTTGCACATTTCTACATTAAATCGTTGTGACCCGGTTGGCTAATTCTTGGTGTTATGTGTTATTTACTTTATATGCATAGCATTGTATTAGCCTATTTTGTCATTTTGCATGTCTTTTTACCAATATAATTTTTTCCAGTTCTCTAGTGGAATGAGAATACCAATTAGCTGCAGGTGATACAAATAGGTGTATATTGTTTGTAGTGCAAGTTAACAAGGTATGTATGTACAATTGTGTTCAAAAACATGAGTTATGCATACAATCTTTACAATAGTTTTTAATTTTTTGCATTGGGAACATTTCACACTGGTTTCTAAATCAAAACACAATCAAAAAGCAATGTATATTATTTTTAACTACTTTACAGAAAATAACTAAAAAAATGAACATTGGCTGTTCAAAAAATACCAGTGTCTGCATTTCTCTTTACAAACTCAAAATATGATATGTTCTCTTTTCTTTTTTTTAGGATTTACCATTCCTGTGAATCACTAACCTAATATTTAGTTGTATAACTACAGTCATTTAGAACTGATTCACATCTATGTTGTATAGAGTTAACCAACTTCTGGCACCTGTCAATTGTTATTCCGGCCCAGGATGCTTTGATTACATACTACAATTTATGTGCATTTGTTGGCTGCTTTGCCTCAGAAACAGCATTTTTTATATCACCACACAAGTGTTCTATTGGATTGAGGTCCGGGAATTGAGCTGGCCACTTCATAATAACCTCAATTTTGTTGGACTGGAACAAAGATTTTGCTCATTTATAGGTGTATTTAGAGTTGTTGTCTTGTTGAAACACCCATTTCATGGTCATTTCCTCTTCAGCTTAAGGCAACATGACCTCTTCAAGTATTGTGTATATGCAAACTAGTCCATGATTCCTGGTATGCAGTAAATAGGCCCAGCACCATAGTAAGAAAAACATGCCAATATCATGATGCAAATGCTATCCGCTTGAGTACTTCTTTTTTTTAACAGTAGGACTTATAGCTAATAGATTAGATTCACACAGGCATCTTCTAACTGTCACAGTACTCACAGGTAAAGATGAGTGAACTTTTCCAGAACATGTTGACCAATTTCAAATTCAGCACAAACATTGTAGATTCCATTCAAGATTGGAAACACAAGCAATTTACAAAAAAAAAATGGTGAACGCAGCTTTGCTCATTAACTAATTGGATACAAAAGTAGTGATGTTATTCTTCTACAGTTTGATAATGTAGGATAGTGGATGGAACGTCTTCAATGAGGGAAGGGAGTAGGGAGAGGGCAAAGTAGTGTCGGACCTCATTTGTTTATTTCCCGACACTTTCTGTGCGGATGTTCCAGGCTGGCAGCCAATCAGGGGGCATAAATCATCCACAAGTTGAAGACACAAGGGCTTATGTCAAAGGCCGGCTTGTTTCAATAGCTGTCTAAGGCTGGCTCCACACTTGTGGTTCCCTCCGCAGCGTCCTGCGGAGGGGAACCGCAAGCTGAGCGCAGGCACCACAAGTCCCTATGTTTAACATGGGGATGCAGGTGCCTGCACTCGGATGCAGATTGGCGTGCGCACCCATTCACTGCAATGTATGATTTGTACGCAGGCGTTCCTGGTGCGGACGAGAATGTATGATTTGTGCGCATGCATCCGCATGCGTACTAATCATACATTGCAGTGAATGGGTGCGCACAGGGTGCGCATGCCAATCTGCACCAGAGCGCAGGCACCTGCATCCGCATGTTAAACATAGGGACTTGTGGTGCCTGCGCTGAGCTTGTGGTTCCCCAGGACGCTGCGGAGGGAATCGCAAGTGTGATGGCAGCCTTAGTCACATGTCCCTCGGGATATAAGAAGCGTTTGTTTGCCATCACAGTTAGTTTCATACTGTTGCTGCTTAGGACAGTGCTGCTGCTGCTCCATCCATGCAAAACTAAAAGATAGCTAGCTACTCGATCACTTTTACGGCTAGGGTCACACTTGCAGTTTTTTCATGCTTTTTTGGAGACCTGCGTTTTTAAAAAAGCATGTAAAAACACACCCATAGGCCCCCATGCAAAAAAAGCATGCCCTAATAGCAAAAACGCATGCCTAAAGTGCCATGAGTTTTTGGCATGAGTTTTTGCACTTACGTGAGTAGCTGCCATCAAAAACGCATGCAAAAACGCATGGTACATTAGTACCATTTAGTACCATCCAAAAACGCATGTGTTTTCCATAGGGGCCCATGTTAAAAAAATGCATGCGTTTTCTAAAAAACGCATACGTTTTTAAAACGGCACCAAAAAAAAGTTCATGAACTTTTTTTGGGTGCTGATTCAAAAACGCATGTAAAAACGCATGGGTGGCTTAAGGCACCTAAAGATAAACGCATTCAGAAATGAAAAAAGCATGCAGAAACGCATGCTTTTTTAAGACACCAAAAAACTCATGCTAAGTGTGACCCCAGCCTTAGATAGAATATGAAGGCAAGAGGGTCCATCCGGACATTGGCATTTTCTGCTGAGAACAAGTGTGATTACCAAATCTGTGTGCGTTATCAAAACCTTGTTTTTTGCATACAAGTGATTGCCAAATCTTTGTATCCCCTTAAAAGTCTATGTTTGACCTAAAAGCAGTGATTGCCAATTTTTTTATTTTCTACCAAAAAGGTATTTTTTTTGCCTCAAAGCAGTGATTGGAAATCTTTCACTTTCCCCTAATAAGGCTGTGTTTGGCCTTAAAGCAGTGATTGCCAAATCCTTCAGTTTCCCCTAAAATATATTGCTTTTGGCCTCAAAGCAACAATTGCCAAATCCAGAGACTGAAGGATGCAAGTACAACAAGCACTGCATCCTCATCCATAACTCTAGCTCTGAACAGCAGCAGTCGAAGGTCTGCAGTTGTCAGGCTGGGCCTTTTTAGACACCGCAAATGATGACCCAACTCACCCCAACTCACATTATTTATTGTGATACCAATGTGATAAGAATGGTGTGTGGATGTGGATAGAATAGGTATAGAACAGGTAATCATAATTAATATAGTGACCACAGGCCTTATTATTCATTCCATGTAAATGCATCAGTACTTGGTTGAAATACAAAAACGGGGACTTCCTCTTCTTGACATTATGCCGTTATGATAAAACCATGAGCTGAGCTGAAATTAAACCACATCCTCAGTCCGGGAAACAGATGGGGGTATTGCACAGGAAAGAAGTGAATATCTTGTGGTTGATGGTCACGGATGGATCATGCCATCAGCATGTGATCAAGGATAGTATAAATGGAGCTGGTCACATTCAGTGAGGGGGGATGAAAACCTTTCCAGAGGCCAACATGGATGGCAGTCTCTGTGAAGCAAGCAGTGGTCCCTTCTCACTGATCATGACTTCCCCGATGAAGAAGGTGACACAGCTACAATACACGGTAAAGTATTGATGCTTATTCGCTATAATTAAGTCTAGGTATAATTTATATACTTTGTGTTAAGCCTGTATTCAATTGATGACGATTCATGTGCTACTTTGTAAACAAATAAATTTAATCTTGCTATAAAGAAAATTATTATTCATGCCTGATTTGTAAGTCAGTGAGCGCTACGTAAGTACGGGCTCTGCCCCGATCCAGGTAAATTTAGCAAGACATTAATTGGCGTAGCCGGCAGGATGCCCCACAGTGGGGTATTTAAAGAACACTTTATTTTTTAGTAATATTCTCTGATTTGGCATTTTTCCAAATTTCTTGATCTTTTGGCAGAGTACCAAAAATGTTTAGAAAAAGTAAGGAAACAGCTAAGGAAACTGTTATGGAGGTTCCTGGCTCGACCGAGGCTCCATATAATATTATAGCACATGAATTGGTCAATTGTGGACTGGCGGAAAAATGGCAGGATAAGTTAAAAAATTCTGAACCCTATTATGTTGTTGATGTACTTATAGGGACCCCTGCAAAGGCAGGTGATGTAGTAACCCCTCGAAGTTGTGAAGTTACTCGAGAGGGGATCCCTGCAAAGGCAGGTGATGTGGTAACCCCTCGATGTTGTGAAGTTACTCGAGAGGGGATCCCTGCAAAAGCAGGTGATGTGGTAACTCCTCGATGTTGTGAAGTTACTCCAGAGGGGATCCCTGCAAAGGCAGGTGATGTGGTAACCCCTCGATGTTGTGAAGTTACTCGAGGGATCCCTGCTGTAAAGGCAGGTGATGTGGTAACCCCTCGATGTTGTGAATTTACTCGAGTGATCCCTGCTGCAAAGGCAGGTGATGTGGTAACCCCTCGATGTTGTTAAAATTACTCGAGAGGGTCCCTGCAAAGGCAGGTGATGAAGTAATATTGGGGAAGTGAAACTGGACGCTAGCCTCAGCCTATAGGACAGTTTATAGGAAAAATTCTCAGCTAGTTAAAGTAAAATAGATAGATAAATCTGTTTAAGGGATAGTGCAAACACATTGCATTTGTGTAACATTTGTTTGTGGAATAATTGTGTGTGAAAGAACGTGACTGGTATGAGACTCCTTGATTGAACTGAATGACCGTATGCATGTAATAAGGATTTAAAAATAAAAATCCTGATTGTATAAAGGAGCCCACTTACTCCAATTAGTTGTGATACCTTGTCAACTGGCATCCGGGATACAACGGAGGAACATTTAGCAAGTGAAAAAACAAATAGTCACACATGTGAGAATGAGATAAGGTGAAACCAAGTATTTTGTTAACATTGCGAAATTAAGCAGAAAGACTGGGAATACACGTAGTAGGGCTTGTCCTATCCGAGTTTTGCCGGTGGCCTATGGTTTTCCAGTAAACTAACTAATATTTGGGGAGACTGCAAGTGAAGCGATTGTGTTGAATGTTCTGCAGGCTTTGTGTGGGTTGTGCATGTTTCAGAAAAGTTGGATGTCCGAGGCTGGTCCGAGGCTCCCTATAATATCATAGAGCAGAAATTGTTACATAGTAGATTAGCTGATGCTTGAAATAATAAGATCAAGGGTTTATAACCCCTCGATGTTGTTAATGTACTCGAGGGAATCCCTGCCAAGGCAGGTGATGCTATACAGTTAGAAGGTGAAATTGGGTATTAGCTATTTTCTTAGCCCAAAAAGTATAAATATGAACAAGGAATAAAATGTTATTTGTTCACTGATTCATGGTTTGTAGTTAGTGGTTCAGCTACTTGGATTATAGAACGAAAAATAAAATGATTGACAAATTCATTGGAAAGAGTTGTGGGGGAAAGAAGTTTGGCAAAATATTGAAGAATATGTCCAAACAATCAAAAACACTCTTTTCATGTTGATGCACATGTTCCTCTTGACTCATTGAAATGTTTGTTTAATTCCCAAGCAGATGCAGCAGCCTCAATGTCTGTCGCAGGTACTGAACCTGATAAAGAAAAGAAATATGGTTGCAAGGTATAGCTGTTTGGACGCATCAGAAAAGCGGACACTTGGGAGAAAATGCCACTTACAGGTGGGCACAAGACAGAGGAGTGCCATTAACTTTAGATGTTATAAAACAAGTCATTGCATAATAGGTCAACATCCACAGACAAGTGCAGTACCACATACTGTAATGGGACACATAGGTGAATTGCTAGCTTAGAATTACAGATAGATTTCATCAGTCCTCTGCCAGGGAGTAGAAGTTGTGAATCTATCTGTACAGTTGCAGACACATACTCAGGATTGATGGTGAGGTTTCTTTGTAAATCTGCCACCCAGTGGAGTAGTTTGAGAACACTAAAACTGATCACTGACTACACATAATCTGAGCATACATAAAGTACCGTATATACTCGCGTATAAGCCGAGTTTTTCAGCCCAAAATTTGGGCTGAAAAGTCCCCCCTCGGCTTATACGCGAGTATAAGTATACAGCAGCAGCCCCCGGAGGTATACAGGCCCCCCCTTCATGATCCAGGGCCCCCCCCCCTTGCGCGGCACACCTGTAAAGTAAAATCATACTTATCAGTGTCCTGTCACGCTGTCCCGCCGCTTGCCGACATCACGATCCCGGGCTTCATTTAGCGTCTTCCCGCGGCTTCCTGTAGTCGCGGGCAATGACGTCATTGCCCGCGACCACAGGAAGCCGGAAGCCGGAAGACGCGGAATGAAGCCCAGGATCGTGATGTCGGCAAGCGGCGGGACAGCGCGACAGGACACTGATAAGTATGATTTTACTTTACAGGTGTGCCGCGCAAGGGGTGGGGGCCCTGGATCATGATGGGGGGGCCTGTATACCTCCGGGGGCTGCTGCTGTATACAGCCCTGGGGCTGCTGCTGTATACACCCCTGGGGCTGCTGCTGTATATACCCCTGGGGCTGCTGCTGTATACAGCCCTGGGGCTGCTGCTGTATATACCCCTGGGGCTGCTGCTGTATACAGCCCTGGGGCTGCTGCTGTATACACCACTGGGGCTGCTGTATACTACCTAAGGGCTGCTGTATATACCTCTGGGGCTGCTGTATACACCACTAGGGCTGCTGTATATACCTCTGGGGCTGCTGTATACACCACTAGGGCTGCTGTATATACCTCTAGGGCTGTATATACCTCTGGGGCTGCTGTATACTACCTCTGGGGCTGCTGTATACACCTCTGGGGCTGCTGTATACTAACCACTGGGGCTGCTGCTGTATATACCTCTGGGGCTGCTGTATACACCACTAGGGCTGCTGTATATACCTCTGGGGCTGTATATACCTCTGGGGCTGCTGTATACTACCTCTGGGGCTGCTGTATACTACCACTGGGGCTGCTGTATACTACCACTGGGATTGCTGTATACTACCACTGGGGCTGCTGTATAGTACCACTGGGGCTGTATATACCTCTGGGGCTGCTGTATACTACCTCTGGGGCTGCTGTATACACCTCTGGGGCTGCTGTATACTAACCACTGGGGCTGCTGCTGTATATACCTCTGGGGCTGCTGTATACACCACTAGGGCTGCTGTATATACCTCTGGGGCTGTATATACCTCTGGGGCTGCTGTATACTACCTCTGGGGCTGCTGTATACTACCACTGGGGTTGCTGTATACTACCACTGGGGCTGCTGTATAGTACCACTGGGGCTGTATATACCTCTGGGGCTGCTGTGTACTACCACTGGGGCTGCTGTATACACCTCTGGGGCTGCTGTATACTAACCACTGGGGCTGCTGCTGTATATACCACTGGGGCTGCTGTATATACCTCTGGAGCTGCTGTATACCACACTGCTGGGGGCTGTATACCTGTGCTGGGGTCCACCCTCGGCTTATACACGAGTCAATAGGTTTCCCAGGTTTTGGGGGCAAAAGTAGGGGGGTCGGCTTATACACGGGTCGGCTTATACACGAGTATATACGGTACATGTAGATACACTGATCTATTGGAAATGGAATGAGGAAGCACAAATTCCTTTCAGAGCTATGGACCTCTACTCAGTAAAGGCAGTGCTCAGCACCAGGTAAGGTAAGTACCATTTCTACTGGTTTTGCATGTAGGAAATTGCAAAAAGATCTAGTTTTGCTTTAAAAGGTGCAATAGTAGTAGGAGTCACCTCAATAGTCCACCAATAATTAATGTCTCACCTTTAACAAACAATGCTTCAAAACCACCCAGATTTCCCTCAATAAAAGGGGGAACTTAGATGAATGATGAGTACACTTTCTTTATCCATTAAGTGATCACTTTATTAGTCAATTTACATTTAATTAATAAAATCATTAAAATAATTACATAAAAAAGTACCCTAATGACTACAAATAATTCATAACCAGGTCCAGGGCCGAGATTACCATATGATTACTTATACACTAATCATCATTTAATATAATAACCAGTATTCCCAGGTAGAGAGGGACACTATTTAACTATTATAAAGTGACTGCACACTTTATTACATCAACCTGTGGCTCTAGTACTGACACAATGCACTATGCACTATACACAATGCACGTGTGTGCTAGCAAAACTCTTACTCTAATACAGGTTGCATGTGCAGGGAACCACCTCCGTGCTTCAACTAAAAATGTCCCTTAATTATTTACCATACCTGGTAGGTATTCTGCCTGTGGTCTCGGTCCTGGTACCCCCACCGCCAACGTACGTTTCGTATTCTTCTTCCTCAGGGCGTGTGGAAGAAGAATACGAAACGTACGTTGGCTGTGGGGGTACCAGGACCGAGACCACAGGCAGAATACCTACCAGGTATGGTAAATAATTAAGGGACATTTTTAGTTGAAGCACGGAGGTGGTTCCCTGCACATGCAACCTGTATTAGAGTAAGAGTTTTGCCAGCACACACGTGCATTGTGTATAGTGCATAGTGCATTGTGTCAGTACTAGAGCCACAGGTTGATGTAATAAAGTGTGCAGTCACTTTAAAATAGTTAAATAGTGTCCCTCTCTACCTGCGAATACTGGTTATTATATTAAATGATGATTAGTGTATAAGTAATCATATGGTAATCTCGGCCCTGGACCTGGTTATGAATTATTTGTAGTCATTAGGGTACTTTTTTATGTAATTATTTTAATGATTTTATGAATTAAATGTAAATTGACTAATAAAGTGATCACTTAATGGATAAAGAAAGTGTACTCATCATTCATCTAAGTTCCCCCTTTTATTGAGGGAAATCTGGGTGGTTTTGAAGTATTAATAGTAGTAGGAGGTGTTATTGATGCTGATTATCAAGGGGAAATTAAGGTTCTCATGTTGAATCTAGAGACAGAACCCTTAGTGTTGTCTACGGGCCAAAGGATTGCCCAAATGTTACTTATACCTGTAAACTTGTTCCAAGTTAAGGAAGGTAAAGCCCCTACAGAGTTGACTGTCAGGGGAGATAAAGGTTTTGGGTCCTCCAATATCACTAATGTGGGGCCAAAATATGGGTACAGAATACCCAAGGACCGCCATCTGAGGCTGAGGTCATTGCAGTGGGAAAAGATAGAACACTCTTGATACTGAGACCAGGGGTGGAGAAGTGGGAATATGGCCCACAGGAGAAATGTTATTTACGGGAATGATGCCATCTTTTATTGTACCCTAGGTATGACTGTTAAGTGGAATCCTTGGAAGTGTATTTTTAAGTGTAGCTGATGGATGGAGCAACCTACACTGAGAGGGGCCGATAGCCAACAAGTTCCTGGTGCACCATCAAGTGATGACGGAGGCGGTGAATGACACTCAACCCACAGATTGTTGGATTTGTACACATTCTCCTGTGACAGCGACCAGTATTCCTTTCCTGGCTATACTGGTAACAATGGAAGAAATCCTGATGTGGGACAGTTGCTCAGACAGTTTAAAATCTGAGCGAGACAATTAGGAATTTGCAGTATATGGCCTTTAAAGGTGGAGTTTGGGGGCCGAGAAATAAAACTGTGTTGACTGATTTGGGACTGCTCCCTATGAATCATATACATATACGTTTTGGGACAATGCGACTATGTTTATTATACTTGTAGCAATATACTAGGTGATTTAATGTGTAATGAATCTTCTGAATATTAAGCTAATGAACCAAGGTGTAGTAACCCTGATGCAGGATATTGTAGTCTTGTTGGGCAAAAACCGGGGTGGTGTATACTAACCAATGTGAGTATCTTTGTTGATGTAGTACACTGACTAGTTTTATAACACTCAGCTATATGAGATCTCTCCAGAGGGATGTAATGGATATGTGGGCAAAATGCTTATAAATATCAGAAAGATAATAATGACCACAAAGATAGCTGGTGTGTCAATACATTCTCTTTCCTGAATACGGCAAATTGGTTTAAAGGAATTGGAGGATGGTTAATGGGGCTTCTGCAAGGGGCCTTCAAGGTCATATTGTTTTTAGTTTTAATATATGTATCGGTTAAAGTGATAGTATTTTTATTTCAATGTTGTTTGAAAAAAATCAAGGAAGTTGAAATCAGATGTAAGAGTGATTTCTTATTGATGTATTGATCACATATAGTTGCAGATGCAATTTCTCATCATTTGCATAATGTTCTCATGGAATGTTCACCCTCTGCTGGAAGAATTTTGAATTTCTTGATTCACCTTGTCTTGGTGATTGCTATTATGGTAATTCCACTTTTTAAACTGGAATTGTTATATAGCATACAAAATGTTCTGTAGAAGGCCAAAAGTACTGATGTTTTTTTTTATGGAAAATGAAGATAATTCCTGTGGTCAAGGACCGATTGTGATACCAATGTGATAAGAATGGTGTGTGGATGTGGATAGAATAGGTATAGAACAGGTAATCATAATTAAAATAGTGACCACAGGCCTTATTATTCATTCCATGTAAATGCATCAGTACTTGGTTGAAATACAAAAAGGGTGACTTCCTCTTCTTGACATTATGCCGTTATGATGAAACCATGAGCTGAGCTGAAATTAAACCACATCCTCAGTCAGGGAAACAGATGGGGGTATTACACAGGAAAGAAGTGAATATCTTGTGGTTGATGGTCACGGATGGATCATGCCATCAGCATGTGATCAAGGATAGTATATATAGAGCTGGTCACATTCACTGAGGGGGGAGGAAAACCTTTCCAGAGGCCAACATGGATGGCAGTCTCTGTGAAGCAAGCCGTGGTCCCTTCTCGCTGATCGTGACTTCCCCGATGAAGAAGGTGACACAGCTACAATACACGGTAAAAGTATTGATGCTTATTCGCTATAATTAAGTCTAGGTATAATTGATATACTTTGTGTTAAGCCTGTATTCAGTTGATGACAATTCATGTGCTACTTTGTAAACAAATAAATTTAATCTTGCTATAAAGAAAATTATTATTCATGCCTGATTTGTAAGTCAGTGAGCGCTACGTAAGTACGGGCTCTGCCCCGATCCAGGTAAATTTAGCAAGACATTTATAAAATTTGAAAAAACTTCAGTAGAGGAAAAAAAAAACCACAATTTGACTACTACGTGCATAAACAGCCACATGGCCCAGCACCATGCGTTACTCAGGCACAGTTACTAAAACTGTGCCAAGCGAGAATCACCAAACGCCATCCACCACATCAACGATGCTTCTTCCTCCTCCGTCACCATTGCAAGTGTTGTCCAACAGGTGTCCAGCCACAGAACCTATACTTGTTTACCCGCTACATTTGAGGCGAGTGAGAGCCCATCAGCCACACCTGCTGTTTTTTACCAACCTCAGACATCAAGCACATTACTTGTTTGTCAACCCACCATAATATATCCTCCTGCACCTCCCTCACAGTGCAGCAGTTTGTCAGGTACACCTTATTCCACCCTCGCTCAGCATAACAGCCAGCCTGCAGTTGCAGTCACATATAAGATTATTTTCTCCTACACATCCCAAAGCAAAGAGCTTGAACTTTACCATCTCCCATTTGTTGGCCACGGAATTGCTTCGTTTTTGCCTGGTGGATACAGATGTTTTCCTGAAAGCTGATGGCTGTTGCAGTCCCTGGTATTACTTGTCACCACTACTTCTCAAAGAAGGCTGTGTGTGCCTATACCAGCATGTCATAGACAACATTACTTGTTTTTTGAGAAACTGTGTGTGTGACAACGTGCATATGTGGCGCCCTTGCAACCAGGAGGCCACATAGGGAACTGCATCCAGGCAGGAAGATAGACAGTTTGTGCATCAAACACCCTCACAGCACACACACCCACAAGAGGCAGCACCCAACCCGGAGCCCGGACTCTAGGCGGGCAAGGGGTGGTGGGTTTAGAGGAAAGTGGGTGGGAAAGAAGGTAGATCCGGTGACAGAGAGCTCAAATAGAGGAAAAGAGGAAGAAGGAGTTAGTAGGCCAGTGGGTGCCAAGAAGCCAAGACCACAGACAGACAGTGACACTTCCCGGTGGGGTTGGGCTTGATGGAGATGCAGAATCCACAGAGTCACAGAAACTATGGAGAGAAAGCTCGTCCATAGCCGGCATCCCCAGGAAGTGTGCGGACAGGGACCGGACCGGTATCACCGGGTCCGAGGAACACGGCAGCACTGACTAACTACACGAGGAGTAGTTTTCCCTGATTTATGCTGGAATCACACGGGTTAGATGGAGCCTGGTAACACCTTGGAAGATAGGGTTACTGCAAGTTAGGCACACACCTGAGAGTCGGCTCTGAGGGGAACTGAAGTTCCACACCGAATTCCCAGACAAACCGACGGGGAGCTCTAATTCCAGGTTGGAGTTCCCACAACAGGGTTGGAGGCACAGCAGCAACCACGAGGACCCACAAGGGGCCGAGCTGCCGCCATACAACCCGCGGAGATAACACAGAGGGAGAGAACAGCCTGAAAAGACATTAGAAGGAGTGAGGGGTCTCAGAGTGACAGCCTGGCTGCAGAGGGTTCGAGTGTCCGGAGTTCACTGAACTGTGAGCTGTGCTAAGAACTGTACCGTGACTTGTGTGACTTTGAAGGACTTACAAGTAAACCCGGTGAACCCTGCCTCAGTGTCCATGTCTGATTCAAGGTATTCTGAACTGTGCATCATACCTTTTACCCTGCCAGGACCACACCGACCCACGGCGTGCTCATCCATCTAGCTGCAGCCATCCATCCCTCCATCCTCCTGGCAGAGCTGCGCTGCATAGCTGGTCCCATTACTGACCACAACTCGTGGGTGGTGTCACAACAGACTAATCCTTGTAAATATCCCTTTTCTTGTGAGAACCCAGGACACCGTCCGGACCCAGATCTCCGGGACATCTCCAGCAGTACCCCGGTCCGGTACCGCGTACCCCGTCCCAGTGGGCTCCACATTTATCTCCACTGACAACTGGACAAGCAAACACGGCCAGAGGCATTACGTCTTGCCCACTGGCCACTCAATGACTCTGGTGGCTGTAAGAACAGGCAGCCAAAGGGCTACTCTCCAAGTTTGAAATACTCAAACCTCTGCATATATTACTTCATCCACTACTTCTGCCTCCTTAATCTTCACATTATCCAGGGCCCCCAGTTTCACTGTCGACCTCTCCCTTAATGTTCCAAAAGTCCAGACAGAATCCCCTTCACCTCCATACTGTTCTGACAGAGCTCACCGCCATCACGCAGTATTGAAATAAAATGCCTTGGAGATGTGAGTCACACAGCTGAAGAGTTGCAGACAGATACTCAGGCGAAGTTTCAGCAATGTTGTCTCCACTAAACCTGGAGCCAGAGAAGGCCATGTGTGATAAAGGTGCAAACCTGGTGGCGGCCCTATGCCAGGGAAAACTTATACACATGCCTTGCATGCCTCATGTCCTCAACCTGGCTGTTAAGCAATTCCTACGTCACTATCCTGGCCTGGATAAACTGCTACACAAAGCACGGTTGCTGTTTGCTTACTTCTGCTGTTTTCACCACACAGCTCATCGATTTTCATCACTACAGAGGTCTTTCAGAGAACCGGTTAACCACTTGATATGTGATGTGCCAACACGTTGAAATTCCACATGTTGCAAAAACAGTAGCAGCAGCGACAAGCCCTGGCACAATATATAATGACGGATTCAGTTACTCAAAACGAGCCAAATGTGGTGCAAATGATGCTTGCAGAGTGGGCACAGATCAAGGACCTCTGCACCCTTCTGCACTGTTTTGAAATGTCTACTAAGATGCTTAGAACTGACGATGCCATCATCACCATTACTACACCAGTCATCTACATGCTGGAGCAAACTGTGAAAGTCTGCAGAATGAGATAGTGGTACCACAGTAAGAGGAAGAGGAGGAGGAAGAAGAGGGGGATGCAGAAAGGTTACAATAACTCTAAGGTGCGGAGCACAAGCCGGTGCCATGGGAGGGTGAAGTAGAGCTACAGAGAGGGGCAAATGGCAATAGACAAACTGGTAGTGAAGATGCAGGAGCTGAGGAATGAATGGAGGAGGAGGAGGATGAAAAAATGATGTACACAAAACAGGAGATGAGGAAGAAATGATTCTCCTTTCTGTAGTTCTGTAGTCCGAGGTTGGCAAGAGAGGACAGAGGAAGGAAGGTCAATTTTTTATACCACCACTAACACACGGACATGGACCTCATGGATGCGTTAGACACATTAGCGCCTTCTTGCTGCACTATCTGCAACATGATGTTTTTATTGTTAATTCAAATAAGTGATGACTATTGGTTTGCCACTCTTTTGGATCTGTAGTACAAAAATAAATTTAGCCAGATACTTCCCACCCTGGGCAAAGATACATGTATGCTGGGAAACGAGGAAGCAGCCGGCTGGAGGCACTGGAGGATGGTGCGGCTGGTGCATCAATGTGCTCAGAGGGAGCCCGGCCCGGCCAATTTGAGCAGCCAGCACCAGGTGAGGGAAGTGTGGGGGAACTGTGCAGGGGACAGAGGAGAAGAGGACAAAGGAGCAGAGGTCCGAGGAGAAGAGGACAGAAACAGAGGGGCAGAAGGACAGAAACAGGGGGACAGAGAAGAAGAGGACAGAGGGGCACGGGGACAGAAACAAGGGGACAGGAGGAGAGGAAAGAGGAGGAGCAGGAGGGACAGAAGAGAGGAGGACTGTGGTGCAGAAGCACAGAGGGACAGCAGAGAGGAGGACAGGGGTGTAGGAGGACAGAGGAGCAGCAGGAGGGACAAAGGAGAGGAGGACGGGGTGTAAGAGGAGCAGCAGGAGGGACAGAGGAGGATGGGGTGCAGGAGGACAGCCGAGCAGCAGGAGGGACAGAGGAGAGGAGGACGGGGGTGCAAGAGGAGCAGCAGGAGGGACAGGAGAGGAGGACGGGGGTGCAGGAGGACAGAGGAGAGCAGGACGGGGGTGCAGAAGGACAGCCGAGCAGCAGGAGAGACAGGGGAGAGGAGGAGAACGGGGGTGCAGGAGGGACAGAGGAGAGCAGGACGGGGGTGCAGGAGGACAGCCGAGCAGCAGGAGGGACAGAGGAGAGGAGGACGGGGGTGCAAGAGGAGCAGCAGGAGGGACAGGAGAGGAGGACGGGGGTGCAGGAGGACAGAGGAGAGCAGGACGGGGGTGCAGGAGGACAGCCGAGCAGCAGGAGGGACAGGGGAGAGGAGGACGGGGGTGCAGGAGGGACAGAGGAGAGCAGGACGGGGGTGCAGGAGGACAGCCGAGCAGCAGGAGGGACAGAGGAGAGGAGGACGGGGGTGCAAGAGGAGCAGCAGGAGGGACAGAGGAGAATGGGGTGCAGGAGGACAGCCGAGCAGCAGGAGGGACAGAGGAGAGGAGGACGGGGGTGCAAGAGGAGCAGCAGGATGGACAGGAGAGGAGGACGGGGGTGCAGGAGGACAGAGGAGAGCAGGACGGAGGTGCAGGAGGGACAGAGGAGAGCAGGACGGGGGTGCAGGAGGACAGCCGAGCAGCAGGAGGGACAGGGGAGAGGAGGACGGGGGTGCAAGAGGAGCAGCAGGAGGGACAGAGGAGAGCAGGACGGGGGTGCAGGAGGGCAGAGGAGAGCAGGACGGGGGTGCAGGAGGACAGAGGAGAGCAGGACGGGGGTGCAGAAGGGACAGAGGAGAGCAGGACGGGGGTTCAGGAGGGCAGAGGAGGACGACGGGGGTGCAGGAGGGACAGAGAAGAGGAGGACGGGGGGGCAGGAGGACAGCCGAGCAGCAGGAGGGACAGGGGAGAGAAGGACGGGGGTGCAAGAGGAGCAGCAGGAGGGACAGAGGAGAGCAGGACGGGGGTGCAGGAGGGCAGAGGAGAACAGGACAGGGGTGCAGGAGGACACAGGAGAGGACGACGGGGTTGCAGGAGGGCAGAGGAGAGGACGACGGGGGTGCAGGAGGGACAGAGGAGAGGAGGACGGGGGTGCAGGAGGGACAGAGGAGAGGACGATGGGGGTGCAGGAAGACAGCCGAGCAGCAGGAGGGACAGGGGAGAGGAGGACGGGGGTACAAGAGGAGCAGCAGGAGGGACAGAGGAGAGCAGGACTGGGGGTGCAGGAGGGCAGAGGAGAGCAGGGCGGGGGTGCAGGAGGGCAGAGGAGAGCAGGAGGGGGGTGCAGGAGGGACAGAGGAGAGGAGGACAGGGGTGCAGGAGGGACAGAGGAGAGGACGGGGGTGCAGGAGGGCAGAGGAGAGGAGGACGGGGGTGCAGGAGGGACAGAGGAGAGGAGGACGGGGGTGCAGGAGGGACAGAGGAGAGGAGGACGGGGGTGCAGGAGGGCAGAGGAGAGGAGGACGGGGATGCAGGAGGACAGAGGAGAGGAGAACGGGGGTGCAAGGGGACAGGAGCAGCAGAAGGGACAGAGGAGAGAAGGACGGGGGTGCATGAGGACTGAGGCTGTGGCTGGCACTGTGTGTGGTGATAATGGCGGCTGTACCGTGTGTCTGCCTCCATGCAGCTGCTGCTACCTTCCTGAGTTGGCAGGGTGTGTAGTTCTCCTACCTGCCTGTCCTATATGATTTCTGGTCAGTGTGTTGGGTGTTGTTGTTCTTCCAGGTGGGCTCAGTGTTGTCCTGCCGTCCGTCTGTGGCCTGTCTGTCTCTTCTGGGATGTCCTCAGCTCTGTGCTGTGCACAGACAGTGTACCACCATCTCCCCAGCTCCGTGCTGTGAACAGTGTACCACCATGTCCTCAGCTTCGTGCTGTGCACAGACAGTGTACCGTACACTGTCTGTGCACAGCATGGAGCTGAGGATATGGCGGTACACTGTCTGTGCAAAGCACAGAGCTGGGGAGATGGTGGTGCACAGCACAGAGCTGAGGACATGGTGGTACACTGTCTATGCACAGAGCCGAGGACATGGTGGTACACATCCGTGGGCAATCTGTTCTTTCCTCAGCAGCTATTAGTGTAGAATCATTTACAGGAACATGTTACATTGTTCTCGGTTACAGAATGAGAATGTATCAGTGAAAAAAACTGATACCTCTCGGATGGTCCGTGTGCTGTCAGTGTGCGGTATGTAATTTTGTCAGACCCATAGACTTGCATTGGTGAGTCTCGGTGTGAATTGCAGACTGTCGCAGAATGTTGCGACTTTTTTCTCATCCTGAATCTGGCTGAGAAAAAAGCGTCCGACACTCGCCAGTGCTCTCAGACATCAATTAACATTGGTCCGAGTGCAATGTGATGAAATCACACATTGCACTCATCCGAGTTTCACGCCAGTGTGTCCGTACCCTAATAATAAAATCCATATAGTAATCCTACAATGTCTGTGGGACATGGTATGGGGAGGGTTTATGGCTCAGTTAGTACACACTCAATACTTCTTGTTATTAACCAGTTAATGCTCTCTTGTCCACCGCACTACAGTGTCAAAAGAGGAAGACAACGAGACAGGCAGCAGCACGGCGTCAGAGAGCCCCTGACCTTGAAATACAAGATCCTCTGATCCCGGTATTGTGACATCATATTAAGAATATATATTTTTGCACTTATATTACACTATGAACTCCACAGCACTTTACATACATCATCAACACTGTCCCCATTGGGGTTCACAATATAAACCTCCTATCAGTATGTCTCTGTAGTGTGGTTGGACAAACCTTTTATATGTACTACATGATGAAATGTGGGGGGAGAAGCTACATGAAGCTTGGGGGGGGAAGGCCGCGACTGGGGGGAAGATTGTCCGTAACGGGGGGGAGGAGCCATGATGGGGGAGAGGCTGCAACAGGGAGGAGGGGCCGTGACGGGGGGGGGGGGCGGCGGCGGCCGCTGAGAGTGCCTAGGGCAGTAGGAACTCCAAATACGGCCCTGTATGTATCCCAGATCTACACTTACAACCCTGGAGACTGAGTTGTCAGCGTAGAAACATTTGCAGCAACAGTTAACTGTCAGAAGCAATTTCTGGGAGCCATTTGACCAATTTTTTAAACCATCCTCTTCACCAGCAGAACTGAGTACAAGTGTGACAAATAGTGAACGACTGGAGAGTGCAGGAGTATCTAGAGCTCAATATCCATGCCATTGGGGGGTTGGCCTCTTTTGCATTCTGGGCTTCAAAAATGGAGGAGTGGTCTGAGCTCTCAGTCATGCCAGCATTCTCTCAGAACTTGTCTTCAGAGTTGTTGGAGGTGTCTTGATGGTTAAGCGCATCAGGCTGTCACTTGAAAGTGTACACCATGTAACTTTCATGAAGATGAACAAGTCATGGATCTTCAAGCACGTTTCCACCCCAGTTGCAGACCGGGCAGACTAGGCGATGTTGTACAGTCATGGCCAAAAGTTTTGAGAATGACACCAAAATGATATTTTCACATGATCTGCTGCCCTCTGGTTTTTATTTGTGTTTGTCTGATGTTTATATCACATACAGAAATATAATTGCAATCATATTATGAGTACCAAAAGGTTATATTGACAGTTAGAATGCAGCAAGTCAATATTTGCAGTGTTGACCCTTCTTCTTCAGGACCTCTGCAATTCTCCCTGGCATGCTCTCAATCAACTTCTGGACCAAATCCTGACTGATAGCAGTCCATTCTTGCATATTCAATGCTTGCATTTTGGCAGAATTTGTTGGTTTTTGTTTGTCCACCCGTCTCTTGATGATTGACCACAAGTTCTCAATGAAATTAAGATCTGGGGAGTTTCCAGGCCATGGACCCAAAATCTCTATGTTTTGTTCCCTGAGCCACTTAGTTATCACCTTTGATTTATGGCAAGGTGCTCCATCATGCAGGAAAAGGCATTGTTGGGTGCCAAACTGGTCTTGGACGGTTGGGAGAAGTTGCTCTTGGAGGACATTCTGGTACCATTCTTTATTCATGGCTGTGTTTTTAGGCAAGACTGTGAGTGAGCCGATTCCCTTGGCTGAGAAGCAACCCCACACATGAATGGTTTCAGGATGCTTTACAGTTGGCATGAGACAAGACTGGTGGTAACGCTCACCTCTTCTTCTCCGAATAAGCTGTTTTCCAGATGCCCCAAACAATCGAAAAGGGGATTCATCAGAGAAAATGACTTTACCCCAGTCCTCAGCAGTCCACTCCCTGTACGTTTTGCAGAATATCAGTTGGTCCCTGATGTTTTTTCTAGAGAGAAGTGGCTTCTTTGCTGCCCTCCTTGAAACCAGGCCTTGCTCAAAGAGTCTCCGCCTCACAGTGCGTGCAGAAGCACTCACACCAGCCTACTGCCATTCCTGAGCAAGCTCGGCACTGCTGGCAATCCGATCCCACAGCTGAAACAGTTTTAAGATACGGTCCAGGCGCTTGCTGGTCTTTCTTGGGCGCCCTGGAGCCTTTTTGACAACAATGGAAGCTCTCTCCTTTACGTTCTTGATGATGCGATAGATTGTTGACTGAGGTGCAATCTTTCTAGCTGCGATACTCTTCCCTGTTAGGCCATTTTTGTACAGTGCAATGATGGCTGCATGTGTTTCTTTAGAGATAACCATGGTTAACTAAAGAGAAACAATGATACCAAGCACCAGCTTCCTTTTAAAGTGTCCATTGGTGTCATTCTTACTTAATCATGACTGATTGATCGCCAGCCCTGTCCTTATCAACACCCACACCTGTGTTAATGGAACAATCACTAAAACGATGTTAGCTGCTCCTTTTAAGGCAGGACTGCATTGATGTTAAAATGTGTTTTGGGGGTTAAAGTTCATTTTCTAAGCAAATATTGACTTTGCAAGTAATTGCTGTTAAGCTGATCACTTTTTATGACATTCTGGAGTATATGCAAATTGCCATTAGAAAAACTAGACTTTGTAAAAAATAATATTTGTATCATTCTCAAAACTTTTGGCCATGACTGTATATTTTCAGTGTGCTGGATTGATCTCGCCATTATTCAATTTTCATTCTGGGTCAATTGATGCCACTTTGTTGGTATCTGGCTCTAATGTATTTAAAATGTGGAGACTCTCCTTGGCATCTCTTTCTAGTTTATTACCTGAATTAAGCAGGGCTCTTTGAGCACGATGCCTACACGTGTCACTCATCTTACTGTTAGCAATAGAGAATCCTAACCTATAAGGAAGGAAAAGTTAAACAGCGCTCTTTAAGCATAGTTGTGTTGTGCTATTAATTGGCAAGCTATGTGAATGCAAATGCACTCTCCTTTATTGGTTATGACAAGAGAATAATATATGTAAAGCTGAATACCAGCAAATCCGACAGTGTTAACTCCAAGACTCCCTGAAGGTCCTGATAAACATAGGAGATAAAATAGGTTTCGTTCCTTGTTTAGCGCCCAGCCATGTGTTTAGGGATAGACAAATATGGAACGTGCATCTTGATGCATCAGAAACACATATTTACTTTGATACTAGCAGAATAATACTATCAATTAAAACTACATAAAACTGTTAATGTACAACAAGTTTTGGTAATAATTGCCTTCCTCAGGTACATAATATGTTGGTATTAGTCTGTTAGTTTTAAAATAGTGTGTTTCTGCATCATGGAGTACGATCTATATTTGTCTATCCCTACATGCATAACTGGTTGCTAGACCTGAAACCAAAGGTATTTTTGATCCACCTGTTACTAATTAATGTTTAAGCCTCAAATGCTAGGCCAAGCCCTGTTCCAGACCCTGTGCCATGCATCCAGGCTTCACCATTTTACAATTTTTATTCTGGGTCAATTGATGCCACTTTGGTGGTATCTGGCCATAATTTTTTTAAATGTGAGACTCTATTTGGTGTCTCCTTGTCTGTTTCCTGAATTTAACAGAGCTATGTGAGTATGATGCCCTGTTACTAATGAATATTTAACCTTTAAATGCTAGGTCAGACCCTGTGCCATGCATGCAGGCTGCGCCATTCTCCAATTTCTATTCTTGGTCAATTGATGCACTGAGCGTGATTTACCTTGAGTCTAATCATTCCAGATGGCTCTTTGATGTGATCCCATTGTATATATTATCACTACCATGAGCAGTCTACCACTCATAATTGAGAAATAGTCTTGTGGTCATTAATTATTTATATGTGTTCACGAAACATCTTTTGATTTTCTGTATAGACCATTGAAAGTACCGTATATACTCGTGTATAAGCCGACCCGTGTATAAGCCGACCCCCCTACTTTTGCCCCCAAAACCTGGGAAAACCTATTGACTCGTGTATAAGCCGAGGGTAGACTCCAGCACAGGTATACAGCCCCCAGCAGTGTGGTATACAGCAACCCCAGAGGTATATACAGCCCCAGTGGTAGTATACAGCAGCCCCAGAGGTAGTATACAGCAGCCCCAGAGGTATATACAGCCCCAGAGGTATATACAGCAGCCCTTAGGTAGTATACAGCAGCCCCAGTGGTGTATAAAGCAGCCCCAGAGGTAGTATACAGCAGCCCCAGAGGTATATACAGCAGCCCTTAGGTAGTATACAGCAGCCCTAGTGGTGTATACAGCAGCCCCAGAGGTAGTATACAGCAGCCCCAGGGGTGTATACAGCAGCAGCCCCAGGGGTGTATATAGCAGAAGCCCCAGGGGTGTATAAAGCAGCAGCCCCAGGGGTGTATACAGCACCAGCCCCAGGGGTGTATACAGCAGCAGCCCCAGAGGTATATACAGCAGCCCCAGGGGTGTATACAGAACCCCCAGAGGTATAGAGGCCCCCCCATCAAGATCCAGGGCCCCCCCTCCTTGCTCGGCAAATCTGTAAAGTAAAATCATACTTATCACTGTCCTGTCGCGCCGTCCTGCCGCTGCCGACATCACGATCCCGGGCTTCATTCAGCGTCTTCCGGCTTCCTGTGGTCGCGGGCAATGACGTCATTGCCCGCGACCACAGGAAGCTGGAAGAAGACGGATGAAGCCGGGATCGTGATGTCGGCAGCGGCGGGACGGCGCGACAGGACAGTGATAAGTATGATTTTACTTTACAGGTTTGCCGAGCAAGGAGGGGGGGCCCTGGATCTTGATGGGGGGGCCTGTATACCTCCGGGGGTTTTGTATACTCGCGTATAAGCCGAGGGGGGACTTTTCAGCCCAAATTTTGGGCTGAAAAACTCGGCTTATACGCGAGTATATACGGTATGTAATATGTTGCTTCTGATATTTCTCCAATAGTGAGCCGTGAAACGCGTTGGATTTTCTCAAGACCAATAGAGTTATTATGGTCAAGACATCTTATATGATATTCAGCTAAATTCTTGAATAAGTTAAAATCAATGTTATCATTATTAATATAGTTGTTTACTTATTTCTTGACAGACCACTGTCTAAGACCTTATGACAGTGGACAGCACTTACGGATGGACGTCTTAAGTCTAGTTTTAGAAGGCAGGATATTAATGGTAGTCATTGTATGTGACGTTATTTTTGTGTGTGGGGGAGGGTGAGTAGTATTGCTAAGGTAACTACACTCCTGGTTCTGCTCCCCTGATCAGGGATTTCCCTGGATTTCTCCTATTACAGGACTATTATGATTAGGTGAGAGCAGTTCAGTTATTCTGAGGTCTGGGCTGTTTCATTTTTGCCATGGCTGATTACTTGTAGTACTCTGGGCAGCATCCAGTGCTTTACTTTGCATTTTGCACAATTATCAATAGTTGACATTGAGCAAATTTCTCAGGGGTCATTGATTATTTTCCCTACTGGGAACAGGTGCACTTTTCTCTCATTGAAGGCTTGCACAAACGCACTTTATAGTGCGCAGTTTGCACATCTTACTGTTGCTGCTATTGCCATTCAGTGTACTTGATAACCATTCTTGTGCCTTCACTGTTATATTACATTGATTTTTCAACTACCGTATATACTCGTGTATAAGCCGACCCGTGTATAAGCCAACCCCCCTACTTTTGCCCCAAAAATCTGGAAAAACCTATTGACTCGTGTATAAGCCGAGGGTGGACCCCAGCACAGGTATACAGCCCCCAGCAATGTGGTATACAGGCCCCCCACAGTGGTATACAGGCCTCCCCAGTGGTAGTATACAGCAGCCCCAGTGGTAGTATACAGCAGCCCCAGTGGTAGTATACAGCAGCCCCAGTGGTAGTATATAGCAGCCAGAGTGGTAGTATATAGCAGCCCCAGTGGTAGTATACAGCAGCCCCAGTGGTAGTATACAGCAGCCCCAGTGGTAGTATATAGCAGCCCCAGTGGTAGTATATAGCAGCCCCAGTGGTAGTATACAGCAGCCCAAGTGGTAGTATATAGCAGCCCCAGTGGTAGTTTACAGCAGCCCCAGTCGTAGTATATAGCAGCCTCAGTGGTAGTATACAGCAGCCCCAGTGGTAGTATATAGCAGCCCCAGTGGTAGTATATAGCAGCCCCAGTGGTAGTATACAGCAGCCCCAGTGGTATTATATAGCAGCCCCAGCAGCCCCAGTGGTAGTATACAGCAGCCCCAGTGGTATACAGCAGGCCCCCAGGGGTACATATAGCAGCCCCCAGGGGGTACCCAGCAGCCCCCTGGGGGTACCCAGCAGCCCCCAGGGGGTACCCAGCAGCCCCCAGGGTTACCCAGCAGCCCCCTGGGAGTACCCAGCAGCCCCCATGGGGTACCCAGAAGCCCCCTGGGGGTCCCCAGCAGCCCCCTGGGGGTACCCAGCAGCCCCCAGGGGGTACCCAGCAGCCCCCTGGGGGTCCCCAGCAGCCCCAAGGGGGTACCCAGCAGCCCCCTGGGGGTACCCAGCAGCCCCCAAATGCTGGCACTCGCCCCCCCTTGCAAGGGCCCCCCCCGCTTCTCTTACCATCCTGGTCTTCTGATCAGCGCTGCTCCTCGGCGCTCCGTCCTCGCTGCTCCCATCCTGCTACATCCGGGATCCCCGGCCGTCGCGCGATGACGTCATATGCCTGCGACGGCCGGAGATCCCGGATGTAGCAGGACGGACGGACGGAGCACCGAGGAGCACCGAGGAGCGGCGCTGATCAGAAGACCGGGAAGGTAATATAACCAGCGGGGGGGGGCCCTTACAAGGGGGGGCGAGTGCCAGCATTTTGGGGCTATATGCACTGCTTCCCCATGCCGCTGATTGACAGAGGGAAGCAGTGCATATTTAATGAGCGGCCCCACGTGACGGGGCCGCTCATACAGCAACTCCCCCGCCTCCTGCAGCCTCCACAGCCCCGGACAAAGCCCCCACCTCACCATGTACCGTATATGACCCGTGTATAAGCCGAGGGGGAGACTTTTCAGCCCAAATTTTGGGCTGAAAAACTCAGCTTATACACGAGTATATACGGTAGATTATTGTTGTTATTGCCATTTCTGTTATTTTGCATTTGGATGTGCCTTTCTTGTGATAATGCTTTATCACTTTGGGGGACTACTTCCACCATTTTGGGTCTGTGGTTCTTTTGTGTGGTTTTAATTGTTTTTACATGTATGTCTCTCGTGTTTAATAAATCTTGATGTTGTTTCATTTATGCATTGGTGGTGTGCTGCTGTTTATTTGTCAATTCCTTTTCTCCTGTTTACATATTCTCTTGTTGACAAAGCAGCACCCCCTTCCTGACAGGATCATTATTGCTGGTGGTGCACCCATCCTCTTAATATAACCTTTAAATGCTAGGCCAGGCCCTGCTCCAGTCACTGTGCCATGCATGCAGGCTGTGCCATTATACAATTTTTATTTTGGGTCAATTGATGTCACTTTCATGGTATGTGGCCATCATTTTTTGAAATATGGAGACTCTTATTAGGTTGTCTTTGTTGTATGTTTTGTGAATTTAGCAGGGCTCTCTGATCACCATGCCTACACCTGTCCTTCATCTCCCTGTTCCTGATCAATATTGAACCTTGAAATACATGGGCTAAGCCTTGTCCCATGCATCCATAATGCACAATGATCAACGTTTTAAATCTGGGGAATAGGTGGCATTTTCCTCATGTCTGTCCCTAATTTGAGCTGTTTTGGCAACTTTTGGGTCCCTCTTATGGTTTTTTCCATGCCCTTGCTTTTGCCTTCCATTGATTTCAATGGGATTTGGAAGTTCAACGAACAGTTCATTAAACAATTTCATCAAATAGTGGCCAAATTGGTGAGCAGAACCCAAACTTCAAAAGGTTCGCTCATCTCCACTCACAGTTAACTTGAGACTGTCTCTGATGATCCTGGAGCTGATCATTGGCTGACCCTTTGCCATTCTGGCTATTCTTTGATCCATTCAAATGCTAGTCTACCATGTCTCTCTGGATTTGCTTTCCATTTAAAAGCATTAGAGATCATTTTAGCTGCACAGCCTACAGTATTATCCTCTGCACTTTTTTAATACGTTTTACCATCTCCAATAAACTTTTTAATCAAAATATGCTGTTCTTCTGAACAATGTCTTGAACAACCCGTATTTCTTAGTTATCAAGAAGATATGCATTAACAACATGTTCTGGCTTCACCCTTAAATAAGGGTTATCTGATTCACATCTGTTTCTTCACAAAATGATTGACCTCACTAATTGACCTCCACACTGCTATCATTTTGAAAACACCCTCTTTCAATTAATTATTCAATTACACAAACTTAAAAATAGGCAGATCATGAATTCTGAGTCTGTTGGTTTCCGTAGGCCCGGTTCACATCACGATTTTGTGCCTGTCCGTGGGATCCGAGTTGAAAGGGGGATCCTACGGACAGGCACAGATCCACATGGATCCCTGCATTCGGATGGCAAATAGCCATCCGATCCGTGTCTGTGCAGGATCCGTGTGGATCCTCTTCTCCCTGTCTGTCCCTACTTTTTCTTGATCTGTCCCTATCTGTCCCTCCTCTATCTCTGCTTTCCCTCTCTTCTATCCTCTCCCCTGTGCTCTCCCCTCCAGAATGTGTAAATAAAAGAAAAAAAACCTCCAAGAGGATATTTACCTTCCGATGCCTTCTGCAATGCTGTCACCGACTCCTAATCTGCTGGGGACTGAAGGACCTCTCCTGATGTCACAGAGATGGTCACCTGATGTGTCAGGTGACCAGTTCTGTGACATCACCACAGGATCTTCAGTCACCAGCAGATGAGGAGCTGGTCACAGCATTGCAGAAGGCGTCGGAAGGTAAATATCCTCTGGGAGGTTTTTTTCTTTTATTTACACATTCCGGAGGGGAGAGGACAGGGGGGTGGACGAGGCAAAGCATAAAGGAGAGGGAAAGCAGAGATAGAAGAGGGACAGATAGGGACAGATCGAGAAAAAGCAGGGACAGACAGGGACAGATAGGGTTAATTATGTACTGAGCACGGCTTCTGGGCATGCTCAGTACATAAAACACGGAGCTGACATCGGATCCGAGTTCAGCTCGGATCCGATGTCCATAGGCTCCTATACTATCGGGGCTCGGATCAGCTCTGATCCGAGGCTGTCCGATTTCATTCTCGGACACTCTCGGACACAAAAACGCAGCAGGCTGCGTTTTTGTGTCCGTGCTGAAATTGGACAGGATCGGATGGTGCCAAAATCGGATGTCAATAGGCACACATCCGATCCGATCCGAGCCCCATAGGAACACAATGGATCCGATTTTGGATCCGAGTGTATCGTTTTGACACGGATACACCCGGAAGCTCCAAAATCGTGATGTGAACCGGGCCTAAGAATTTACTGCACCAACTGGTAAATTGTTTGACATGTGGTAATATAATTGACACCAAAAATAGTGGCATCTGCCTGGTTATATTGGACTGCTATTATTTTGAACACTAATGTATGTACTCATATTCTCATTTGCACATGGAAACGCGAGAAGCAATGGAATTAAACTGAAAGAAGGTACAGATTAGGTAATAGACAACACGTTTTAACAGGATGATCAGCGAGTGGAACAGGCTGCTATGACAGGTTGTGAGTTCCTCTTCAATGGAAGTCTTCAGAGGCTTTTTAGTTTGAAAAAAGCACAGCACTACTGCAGTAAGAGGCGTGTGCAGGCAGGCTTCCTGACCGTAGAATCAGTATAAATGGACAAGGCACTCCCATATCAGGTGAAGAGTGATAAAATCTATTATTCAGTAATTGCTAAACACTGAGTAAAGCTTGGTATACATCAACCGTATGTAGTCTACATATGTTGTGGCACCAGGATTCTTGTGCTGTGGAAGTTATGGCATGTTTATTAGCGGTGTCTGCCGCCATTCGGGGTTCTATAGAGGATAGAATCAAGCTCAACCACTGTTAGGTGCTCAAGGGTAACAGATTAATAATAGTTATATTTAAACCCTGGCACACGTCAAAAAATGGAGGACATGATAGCTGCTTTTCAAGTGTTTTTATTTTTCTTGTGCAAAGAATGTATGGTTTCCAAAACACTGACGTTTCGGTTCAGACATCAGGGAAAAGGTAGTACATAGTGCGTGTGTAGTGAAAAAGGACCCATTGGTGAAGTGCCATGTTTGTATGAGGAAGAAGAGAAAAAGTGAAAAGAGAAATGAAGGGGGAGGTGAGAGGAAGGTAAAGCCATGGAGTTCAGGAAGGGGTTACCGATAGAGACTAAGAGTTGAGATGGAACAAAAGGTGTAACGTAGAGGTAATATATGGAGAGAAATTATTCACCTCTTAGGGGAGATGCTGAAGTTCTGATGGATATATATGCCCTTAGGGTACTGGTCACAATGTACTACGGAAAGAGGGGGATATTTAATAGACGAATAGTATTATCAAAGGTATTCATGAGTACATAAACATAGAATCGTCACGTGTGGGCTGCCTTATGCACATAGGTGCTGCTGTTGCTGTGGTTAAACTGAGCCTCTTTTCCACATTCAGTGTGCGGCTCTGCAGGTGGAGGTTGCTGAATGTTTGTTTCGTAGTTGTGACTCATGGATTAGGTGAGCTGAGGGATGTGTCCGAGCTATCTGCTCTCCACCCCTCAGCCATAAATAGGTTAACTTACATCTACCTGATGTTGCTGATTCAGCTCACTCCTGTTCTGTGACCTGTAGAGTACAGACGTTGATCCGAAGCTGCTGCTTTCCTCTCTATAGGAGATTGCTGGGTTCCGTGGTCCGTGGGTGGAGGTAGGGGCTTTGTGCCTAGGGCTTCTCAGGGGCTTCAGGGATTTAGGGTGGTGGCTCAGACCTCCTCACCTTTAGAGGTACCTCTGAGAACAGGGCGAGCCAGGGACCCCAGTATCAGGGTCAATTTTTTCAGTTTCCCTCCTACTCAGGAAAAGTCTCTGCAGAAATGGAGTGTGGAACTCAGCAAGAAATTTATAGTAGTCATTTGCAAGACCATCTGGGCCTGGAGCTGATTGCAGTTTAGAAGATTTAATTGCAACGACAACCTCACTCAGTTGGAAGAGATCATTGCGTGATTCTAATTGTGAACCGGGAGCCATAGAAAGGTGAAACAAATTCAAAAACTCATTGTCTTGCTGGCAGGATGGGTGATGTAGGTTAGGGTCGAGGTGTAAATTATATAGTCGGGAATAGTATGCAGCAAAGGAATTGGCGATTTTATAAGGATCATAAGCATTTGTGCCGCGTGAGTCGATTAAATGCTCTATTCTGCTTTGAGCTGTTATTTTTTTGATTCTGCTTGCTAATAGCGCACCCGCACGGTTATGTATGCATAAAAATGAGCTTTTAGTCTCTTTACATTTTTCTCATATTTAAATAGTAAGATTTTCCTGAGCTTATTCCTGGCCTTCATTTGCTGGCTATTGAGGGGTGTCTGTTCTCTATTTCTTGGCTTTCTAGGTTACCTATTTGTACCAAAAGAGTTTTTACATTTTCTTCTCTTATCCTTTTCTCTCTAGAAGCTCATTTTATACATGTTCCCCTCTTGAATGCCTTATGGGCAGACCAGAGAGTTCATCTGAAACAGTCCCATTATCGTTAATATCAAAAAGTTGTGTAACTTCCTTAGATGTTCTCCGTTTTTTTTTGGATTTCATCGCCAAGAAGTAGGAGTTTGATTTGCTTTTTCAAAGATTTCCAATTCTATTGGTGCATGATCTGACCACGTAATGGAACCAATTTTAGAGTTTTTGCAAATATCTAGAGCCCTTCTGTCTACCAAGAAATTATCAATTCTTGAAAGGGATGTGTCTGGGAGAGAAGTAGGAATGACCTCTCTCTAGCATGGTGGTAACACCATATATCGTGTAACCCTTCCTTAGCTATAAGAGATTTTAACTCTTGTCTGTGTGATGTACAATCCAAGTCAGTATCTAGAGTTGCTGATGTTGGGATGTTAAAGGCCCCACAAATAATTAAGGGATCCACTGTCATCGGCTGGATCTTTTTTAATACCTTGTATAAGAATCTATTGGGGAATGTGTTAGGACTATATAGCCTAAAAAGAGTATATTTTTGTGCAAGAAAGAATTAAAAATATTCCTTTTCGGTCAAAGAATTTGAAGTTCCCCCAGAATAATACATTGTGCCTAACTAAAATGGCCACCCCTGCTTATTACCTTATGCATTTGCTTGGAAAACTAATAGATAATCCCGAATAACTAACCTTTGGGCATCTTTTGGGACTAAGTGGGTCTCCTGTAGGCATATTATGTCACCCTTGGAGGAGGACACCTCTTCCACAGTAATGACCTCTTAAAGGGGGAATTTAAACCTCTAAAATTCAGATAGATAATCTTAAAACTCATATTGGTAAAATGAGTACCTCTTCAATTTCAGCTGGGTATGTTACCATTCTTACATTTTATGCTTGGACACCATTTGTGTGTGTATTTGTTTGACCAAAGACTTGGGAAGGGTAAGGGTTAACAAACTTGCAACAACTGTAAGAAAATACAAATAAACATTTACAAAATTTGCAACTGTGTACAATTCGTACATCGCACACGGGTAACAATCTGTGAAGATTTGCGCTACCTGGGGGAGGGTGTCGGTCACAATATCTGTACTCGCGGACCTAAGAGGATCAATTTTCTCCTTAGTATGAGTGTTCACATCAAAGTCTGTCAACATTACAAACCCAAAAATGAGAAGTTTTTTTACTTCTCATTTTCGGGTTTGTAATGGGAGGACGGTGAAATGAGAAACTTAGCCTTTTTTGGTTAAGTTTCTAATTTCACCGTCTCCCATTCAATTGGGATCTTCTCATGACTTTTGATGCCAGTTATGGGAGATAAAAAAGTCTTTTGGCAGGATGCTCCACTTACAAAGCTGGTTTTCAGTTTGTTGGGGAGTTTGATATATCCCGGTTTCTCCATCTTTGCGGATGAGTAGTTTAACGGGAAACCCCCATCTTTAGGGGATCCCAACGTCCCTCCAGATCTTTGAGTATGGGGCGAATGTGAACTCTTTACGCCTCACTATTGTCACCGCAAATAAGTCCTGAAAGACAGAGACCCTTTGATATTGTACGGGGAGTTCCGGTTGTTCTCTAATGCAACGAAGGAATTGCTCCTTCATTGTAAAAAAGTGGATGCGCGCTATAGTGTCCCTAGATAGTGCTTGATCTAATAATCTGGGCTTAGGGACTCAGTGAATGCGGTCCACCAGTAGATTGGAATTCACCACTTCTGGTAGAACAGCTTGGAGCATCTCATGGAAATATTTACCAGGGTCAGTGCTTTTATCGGACTCCAGAATTCTGTGCAGGCGCACATTATTTCTATGGGGTCTATCTTCTTGGTCCCACAGTTTATTTTGGAGTTGTTCTGTCAGTTCTTTCTGTTAACGGAATCTATTAGTGCATTGTCAAATGCTGTAAATTCATTTTCCCTTCAAGGGGAATGGTACATTCCCCCAAGCCTCTCACTTCCTTTATTTAACACCCCACCATTTGTTTCATATCCACTTTTAGGGAGACACATAAGGTGCTTTAAAGGTACTCTATGATATTTCTGGTTAGAGTGGTGACTTGTGAACACTCTCTGTAGGGGATCCAACTTGTATGACCCCTCAGAGGCTACTGAAGGGCAGGACAGGGTCTCACTCCTTGCTTAGGGAGTGCAAATTAATTCCCTGCGGAAAATGTTTGTAAGTTTGGCTGGGGAAGCCATTATTCGCGGTCTTCCTCTTGTCATGGTGACTTGTATGCTATTTAGAGAGGGTCTGATAGTTCTAGTGGATTGCTTATAGTCACTTATTTGGGTCTGTCTGGTCAAGATTATCTTATTTCTAAGTCACATTGTCTGACACAGAGCTGGGAAGACTAATGGTTTGCGGGTTGTATTCAGGAGCCAGACAGGTGTATATTCCTGTTAGGATAGACAAAGCGTTCATCAGAAGGTGGCAGTCCAATGCCAAGAGTGATAGTGCAATTAAGTTATTCAGAAGGTGGAAGACTTGTACAGTTTAAAGTACAAGTGTCTCTCATGCAACTGGGGAGGATAAGGGTCACTTACAGGGTATCAGCTATATTTGTGATTCCTTCTTATCCTGAGGTTGTGAGTTTTTTATAATTACATACAGGTATGTCACCAGGTATGACACCACAGAGTGTCTTAAGACTGGAGTGCAGGAATGGTTGCAAAGTCCTTTTTTGTGGGTATGTGCTTATTATTGTGCCATTGATCCCATGCAGGGAGAAGGGGAGGGATGAGATGGTGGTGGCATCCTTATAAGCCCCTTCTTTATCACTAGGGGAGCTCCCACTCTTCAATGGCTGTTGTTTCTTGTGTTAATTATGTCCAGATAGCAGGCATTGTTCCTCAGTGTGTTTGAGCCCAGGGATCAGGCAGGCTGCAGTCATATATGAGCAGACCCCTAGAAGATAACATCCGCTCCTCCCCCATACACCTCCGCTCCCCGGACTCACTTGCAGCCCGTCTGTCGGCGGTGTGAGTCACCGATTCTTCTGTCTCAGCATCTCCCTCTGTGAGAGGTTCCATCCAGGCTCTTGGGCACAGGCTCCAAGTGAGATCATATGGAATGTGAAGCCAGTGTGACATGGTGTGTGCGGTGAAGCCGCAGCCTGTGGGTGCACTCCTGGCAGCTCCAGGCCCCACAGAGAAAAGATCGGTCCCGGTGTCTTCCGCCTAAAACAGATCACCCTTTATTGTCCTCAGGCAGCAACAGGCCCCACTGGGTGGATGGATGGGTCAGATCCACAACAGATAGAGAGGAGAGCTCTCCACTATGTGTCCTCTCTCCTCGGCACCTAGACACACCCCCCAAAGATAAAAATTGAATATTTAAGGTTTCTATGATTAATATATCCTTAACCCAACAATTTGTATTATTGTCCCTAGACATCAATGACCTTCCCGATAAATATAGGCATATAATCTCAGATTATTTTATTAGCAAAAATACTTATTGCCTCAAAATAGATAACCACTACCACCTTTAATAATAGATATTGTGGATACTATCACTTTACTCAATGTATATGAGTTCAATTTTGCACTGAGGAATAAAGATCTTAAAAAGTACCATATAGTTTGAGACAGGATCCTTGGATACATATCTAACTCCAAATTTACACCTACAAGAGCCTGTTTGAAGTTAAAGTTAAATTTATCTTTCAGGAATTGTTCTTATGCTGCGATTTGTGACACTTATTTTGTACAATTATTTATTACTTATTCTTAACTGCTTCTGTAATTTTTTCCCCCTTATTAAAGCTATCCTAACTTCCTTATCACCCCCTTACCCTACTGTTTTCCTATTTTTCTTTTTTCTTTGTATGTTAAAAAAATAAATAAAAACATCTTTGAATACAGGTAGGAACCTTTTTAAAGGGAACCTGTCAGCTTGTTTTACCCCCTAATATTTCACTACCTGTCTCTGCACCTTGCTAGCTCATCCCTAACCATTCCTCTCTGAGCTAAAAGTGCCCTAGAAAGCTTCAGAAAAATGAAATAATAATTTACATGTTCCTATTGAACTTAGGGCTCCAATGTACATCTGCAGACTGGAATGGATGGTCTCCGGGCCTCCATTCTCCCCTCATCGCTGGCTCTTAGCACGGCCTGCTGAGCGTCATCATTTCGTCTCTTGTGTTGAAATACCCAACTCCTCGATGCAGTATGATGTGCAACTGGACATCAGTTCCGGTCTGGTGCATTGTGGGTTCTTATCAGGCTGTACAGTCTGGCTTCTGGCACATGCACAGCCCGTACACTTGATGCTAAGCTCCCACAATACACAGAACCAGAACTGACATCCAGGAGCATGTCATACTGAATGGAGGAGGCAGGAATTTCAAAACATGAGACGAAATGATGATGCCCAGCGGGACGTGCTTTGAGTCAGAAAGGAGGGGAGAATGGAGACCCGGAGACCGCCCATTCCAATCTATGGATAGAGACTGGAGCCCTAAGTACAATAGGAATATGTAAGTTATTATTTCATTTTCTGATGCTTTATAGTGTAGTTTTAGCTCAGAGAGGGATGGTTAGGGATGAGCTAGCAAGGTGCAGGGACAGGTAGTGATAGGATAGGGGGTAATACGAGCTGACATATTCCCTTTAAATTTCCATAGGATTATCACTAGCTACACTAGCGCACAATATCTAAATTAAGCCACTCCCATTTTCAAAAGTTTTGAAAATAGCTTCATAAAATGTACAATGCTATGTTCTCCTAAATAGTTTCCAATTTTGAATCAATTTCAGCATTCATTTTTTGCTGCTACACTTGTATAAGACATGATAAAATCTTATCTACTTACTGATTTTCCAGGGGCATGTCAGCTGTTTATGCACATATCCTTTTCAATGTTTGGGTGAAATGTGCAATCCCTTATAGTTCAAGAGAAATTTGCTGAGGTTGGTCCTTTTTTTCCTGTAAAATAAATAATATATATGTCTGAGGCTTTTTTATCCATGAACTTGCTTTGCTGAGAAGGCTTTTATCTCAAACCAGAACATCAGCATACGTTAAGATGCCTAATACTAAGCACACTGTGAATTTCAACAACTGGCTTCAACTGAGCTGATATGACGCAATGCAGTCTAGAATATTTTACCATATTTACTAGTACAAAAAGGTAAAATTTAAGTCTTTAATCCCTGAATCAAAATAGTTTACAGACCCTCTAAATACTACCAAACATTAATAGTACTGGGACAGTACAATATTGCGGGTAAAGAGGTCTCAAATGAAGTGAAGAGAATTATAGACCCAGCTTTGGTCTAATTAAAAGATGACAGGGGAGGTTGGGTGAATAGATGTGCTTGGCCCAGTTGGTGGCCACAACTTTCAATGCACAATGCAGAAAAAAAGATTAGGCCAGCACTCATGTACCGTATATACTCGTGTATAAGCCGACCCGTGTATAAGCCGACCCCCCTACTTTTGCCCCAAAAATCTGGAAAAACCTATTGACTATTGTATAAGCCGAGGGTGCACCCCAGCACCGGTATACAGCCCCCAGCATTGTGGTATACAGGACCCCCCCAGTGGTATACAGGCCTCCCCAGTGGTAGTATACAGCAGCCCCAGTGGTAGTATACAGCAGCCCCAGTGGTAGTATATAGCATCCCCAGCAGCCACAGTGGTAGTATATAGCATCCCCAGCAGCCCCAGTGGTAGTATATAGCATCCCCAGCAGCCCCAGTGGTAGTATATAGCAGCCCCAGCAGCCCCAGTGGTAGTATACAGCAGCCCCAGCAGCCCCAGTGGTAGTATATGGCATCCCCAGCAGCCCCAGTGGTAGTATATAGCATCCCCAGCAGCCCCAGTGGTAGTATACAGCAGCCCCAGTGGTAGTATATAGGAGCCCCAGCAGCCCCAGTGGTAATATATAGCATCCCCAGCAGCCCCAGTGGTAGTATACAGCAGCCCCAGTGGTAGTATATAGGAGCCCCAGTAGCCCCAGTGGTAGTATATAGCATCCCCAGCAGCCCCAGTGGTAGTATACAGCAGCCCCAGTGGTAGTATATAGGAGCCCCAGCAGCCACAGTGGTAGTATACAGCAGCCCCAGCAGCCCCAGTGGTAGTATATAGGAGCCCCAGCAGCCCCAGTGGTAGTATACAGGAGCCCCAGCAGCCCCAGTGGTAGTATACAGCAGCCCCAGTAGCCCCAGTGGTAGTATATAGGAGCCCCAGCAGCCCCAGTGGTAGTATATAGGAGCCCCAGCAGCCCCAGTGGTAGTATAAAGCAGACCCAGCAGCCCCAGTGGTAGTATATTGCAGCCCCAGCGGTAGTATACAGCAACCCCAGTAATCCAGGGCCCCCCCAGCCTTGCTCCGGTCACCTGTAAAGTAAAATATACTTATCACTGTCCCGCTGCCGTCCGCGCCCGCATCTGCCGACATCCCGATCCTCCATCTTCATGCGTCTTCTTCTGACTTCCTGTGTTCGGCGCCGGCAATGACGTCATTGCCTGCGACGAACAGAGGAAACCGGAAGAAGACGCATGAAGATGGAGGATCGCGGTGTCAGAAGCGGGCGGGCGCGGACGGCAGCGGGACAGTGATAAGTATATTTTACTTTACAGGTGACCGGAGCAAGGCTGGGGGGGTCCTGGATTACCGGGGCTGCTGGGGCTGCTGGGGCTGCCGGGGCTGCTGTAGTGCCGGGGCTGCTGCTGTCACTGACTCGCGTATAAGCGAGGGGGTAACTTTTCAGCCCAATTTTTGGGCTGAAAAACTCGGCTTATATGCAAGTATATACGGTAGTTAAATTAAATTAATTTGCAGAGGCATATATGTGGGGACTTTGCTTGGCACCTAGTCAGGTGAGTTTACAGAGTTAAACCAGTGTCACACATGTCAATGTCGTAAGCAATCTGATCGCTGGCGACATGGACGGCTGATCGCTGGTGAGCTGTCACACAGGCAGACTCACCAGCGATCATTTTACCAGCAACATCGTGGAAATGATTTAAATATCGTTTCCACAATGTCTGCAGGCTGGTATCCATGGTAAACTGCGGGTAGCTAGGCAGCGCACGCTGCCTAGATACCCGATGTATGCCTTAGTTACCAGCCTTCTCCTCTCACCGGCAGGTATTCAAGGTACACAGCGCACGCTGCCTAGTTACCCACAGTTTACCCTGGATACCAGCTCCCTGCGCTTGCTGAGAGGCGCTGGGAGCTGGCTGACCGCGTCTCCCGTTGTACACCGGGCAACCGTCGCCAGGTTTTCGGTCCGGTCCGAAAACCTGGCAACCATCAACCAGCGATTTATCGTTGGTTGATGCACCCTGTCACACGTGTCAATGTCGCTGCAACATCACGTGCAGCAGCGATATTGACAGCGATATTGACGCGTGTGACGGCCCCTTTAGGCTAGGGTCACACATGCCATGCATTTTTTTAGGTGCTTTTTGGCACCCATGCATTTTTCCATGCTTTTTTACATTTCTGCATGCGTTTTTTAAGGTCTTTTTTGACACCCTACGTTTTTCCACGCGTTTTTGAATCAGCACCAAAAAATACTGCAAGCTGCGTTTTATAGTGCGTTTTCAAAAACGCATGCATTTTTTTAACATTGGGTTCTATGGGAAACGCATGCGTCTTTGCATGGTACTAAATGGTACCATGCGTTTTTGCATGCGTTTTCAAAGGCAGCTCCTCACTAAAGTACAAAAACGCATGCCAAAAATACATGGCACTTTAGGCATGCGTTTTTGTTATTGGGGCATGTGTTTTTGCTATTGGGGCATGCGTTTTCCCTATTGGGGCATGCATTTTTTGCATGGGGGCCTATGGGTATGTTTTTGCATGCGTTTTTAGAAAACGCAGGTCTCCAAAAACGCAAGTAAAATCTCTATGTGTGACCCTAGCCCTAGACTTGGATCACACTTGGGCTGCGTTTTTTGAGGTTGTTTTTGACAGGCTAGGGTGAAACTTGCGTTCTGGATGAGTTTTTTCCATGAGTTTTTCACACTTGTATTTTGTGAAAAACGCATGCAAAAACTCATCCATATGCCCCAATACAAAAAACGCATGCCCCAATGCCAAAAAAGCATAACTAAAGTGCCATGAGTTTTTTCCATGAGTTTTTGACTTAGCACCAAAAAATGCATCATGATGAGTTTTTTGGTGCTTTTTCAAAAACGCATGCATTTTTGTAACATGAGGCCCTATGGGAATCGCATGCGAATCCGCATGGCACTAAAAGGTACCATGAGTTTTCGCATGAGTTTTTAAAGGCTGCTCCAGACCTAACAGCAAAACGCATCCCAAAAACACAGGCTGTCAAAAGCATCCTCAAAAACGCAGCCAAGAAAAAAAACTCATGCGAAAACTTATGCGAAAACTCATTAGGTACCATGTTAGTCTAAGCAAGGCGGAGAGAAGACATGGCACATTGAGGGAGCAACACACACACGAGTAGTAGAATAGTGAAAATTATAACTTTATTAGTGCAATAGACCAAACAAGAATAAAAACAACAGTTGTTTTTATTCTTGTTTGGTCTATTGCACTAATAAAGTTATAATTTTCACTATTCTACTACTCGTGTGTGTGTTGCTCCCTCAATGTGCCATGTCTTCTCTCCGCCTTGCATATCTGTCCACCTTGGCACGGTGAGCGACCCCTCTTTCCCTTGATATAATTCAGATCATTGCGGTGCACCCTGTTTTCTGTTGAGACCATGTTAGTCTAAGGTCACACTTGCAGATTTTCCATGCAGTTTTCACACTTGTCATTTGTGAAAAACGCATGGAAAAACACATCCATAGACCCCATGTTAAAAATGCATGCCCCAATGCCAAAAACGCATGTCTAAAGGGCCATGCATTTTTTGGATGTGTTTTTGGCTCAGCACCAAAAAATACTGCATGGCCATGCGCTCTAAGTATTTAGCGGTTCTGCGCTAAATACTTAGGTTTTCTGAGGGAAGCGCAGGTGCGTGTGTGCCGACGCTTCCTTGAAACGCAGCCCCTGGTTACCTGATGTGTATAGTGGTAACCAGTTCCTACTGCAGGCTGCCTAGTGACCGCTTATGCCGAGCGCATAGGGAAACGCTGCTTGTGTAATCCTGAGCAATCCGGTTCCCGCATATACTTTGCTTATCCATAAGCAAAGTGTTCTGTGCTTTGTAAAATGTTTAATTTGATAAATAAATGTTTCTATAATGTCTCTAGGGGGTGCCCACTCCCCCTACAGACCTTTCACCCACTCAGGTGGGCATATAATGCTATAAACACCTCTGTACAACAGCTGACAGTTAGCTGCTGTACAGTTTTATGAATGAAAGCGCCGCTGCCCATAGATCTACTGTAAAAGGCTTCAGGACCTCAGACAGCGGTGCACATACTATAGCAATAGCTATAGTATGCGTGCCGCTCTCAGAGGAGCCCGGCGCTTTCATTCATAAAACTGTACAGCAGTTGACAGGAGTCAGCTGTTGTACAGAGGTGATTATAGCATTATATGCCCACCTGAGTGGGTGGAAGGTCTCTAGGGGGAGTGGGCACTCCCTAGAGACATTATAGGTACATTTATTAATCAAATTAAACATTTTACAAACCAAAGAACAGTTTGCTCATCCCTGCGGCAGCAGGGATGAACAAACTATCCGGTAACCGGATTGCTCAGAAGTACACATCCTGAGCAGTCCGGTTACCGGATTGCGGCTTCAGTAATCCAGTTCCCGGATTGCTGAATGTCAGAAGACAATTGCGTTTACCGCATCCGGATCTGGATGCGGTGAACGCAATCCTATATTCAAGTGTGACCCTAGCCTTAGGAAAAGAAGTGCACAAAATGATGCAAAAACCTGATCCAAGGCTCAAGTGTGACCCTAGCCTTAGGCTAGGGTCACACTTGCAGATTTTACATGTGTTTTTGAGAGTTGCATTTTGTGAAAACGCATGCAAAAACGCATCCATAGGCCCCGCATGCAAAAAACACATGCCCCAATAGCAAAAACGCATGTCTGAATGTACCATGCATTTTTGGGATGCGTTTTTGGCTCAGCACCAAAAAAATACTGCATGCAACATTTTTTAGTGCTTTTCAAAAACGCATGCGTTTTTACAAAACGCATGCGTTTTTTAAACATGGGGCCCTATGGGAAATGCATGCGTTTTCATATGGCACTAAATGGTACATGCGTTTTTGCATGTGTTTTTTTAAGGCTCCCAACACCTATCAGCAAAAACGCATGCAAAAATGCAGGCTGCCAAAAAGCACCTTAAAAAACGCATGCCAAGTGTGCCCCTAGCCTTAAACATGCGTTTTTGCTATTGGGGCATGCAATTTTTTGCATGGGGGGCCTATGGATGCGTTTTTGCATGCGTTTTCACAAAACACAAGTCTCAAAAACGCATGTAAAATATGCAAGTTTGACCCCAGCCTATATCTATTTCCCATGCAGGAACAAATTATGGAGAATACAGAAGCCCAAAATAAGATCTTATCCTTGTGACATATCACACACACACTGATGTCACTGCTCACCTGGTCGAGTTGTGCGACACACAACCCTGTTTGCATCACATGTAACGGCTGCTGCAGGACCCACAAACCACGTGTGTTGCATGGTGACAAATTAACAAATCCAATGGAAGGCTGCATATATAATACTACACTATATGGGAGAAGGCTGCATATATAATACTGTACTATATGGGAGAAGGCTGCACATAATACTGCACTATATGTGAGAAGGTTGCTTATATAATACTGCACTATATGGGAGAAGGCTGCACATAATACTGCACTATATGTGAGAAGGCTGCACATAATACTGCACTATATGTGAGAAGGTTGCATATATAATACTGCACTATATGGGAGAAGGCTGCATATATAATGCTGCACTATATGGGAGAAGGCTGCACATAATACTGCACTATATGGGAGAAGGCTGCATATATAATACTGCACTGTATGGGAGAAGGCTGCATATATAATACTGCACTATATGGAGAGATATGAGGCTGCATATATAAAGCTGCACTATATGGATAGTTTTGAGGCTGTACTATATGAAAAGTTATGAGCCTGCACTATATGGTTGGTTTTGGGGCTGCATCATATGGAAAGTTTAGATGCTGAACTATATGGAGAGTTTTGAGGCTATATTATACTATATGGAGAGTATTGAGGCTACACTATATGGAAACGTTTGAGACTGCACTATATGGAGAGCTATGAGGCTGCATAATACTATATGGAGAGGCTATGAGGCTGTATTATACTATATGGATAGGTTATGAGGCTGTATTATACTATATGGAGAGACTATAAGGCTGTAATATACTAAATGGAGAGGCTATGAGGCTGCATTATACTATATGGAGGGCTGTGAGGCTGCATTATTTTATATGGAGGATAATGGGGGTTCATTATAATAATTGAATGACTATGGGGTCTACCTTATAAATGGAGGACTATGGCGTATACATTTCATCAACATGCGGGGAGGGGGGGCAGGTCTAAATTTCGCACCAGGGCCCGCCAGACTCTTGTTACACTACTGGTCTTGAGCCTTCAAGCATTAAAAGAGGCATAGATGCTGATGAGGAGAACATAATTTCACCTCTGTTCAAGTCACTAGTGCGACCACACTTAGAATACTGTGTAATTCTGATCTCCGGTGTATAAGAAAGAAATACATGAACTAGAGCGGGTGCAGAGAAGAGCGACTAAGGTTATTAGAGGACTGAGGGGTCTGCAATACTGGTTATTAAACTTGGGGTAATTTAATTTGCAAAAACGAAGGCTTAGGGGTGATCTTATAATAATGTATAAATATATGAGGGGACCGTACAGAGACTTTTTTAATGATCTTTTTACTCTTAGGCCTGAGACGGGGACATGGGGGCATCCTCTACGTCTGGAGGAAGGAATCATAATCACAGACGTGGATTCTTTACTGTAAGAGCAGTGAGACTATGGAACTCTCTGCCACATGATGTTGTAATGAGTGACTCACTACTAACATTTAAGAATGGCCTGGATGCCTTGCTTGAAAAATATCATATTACTGGTTATATATACTAGATTGCTTGATAAGGCGTTGATCCAGGGAACTAGTCTGATTGCCGTATATGGAGTCAGGAAGGAATTTTTTTTCCTAATGTGGAGCTTAGTGTTTCCATATAGGTTTTTTTTGCCTTCCTCTGGATAAACATGTTAGGTTATGGGTTGAACAAGATGGACTTAAGGTCTTCCTTCAACCTTAAATACTATGTTGCTATGTTAGTATGTTACTATGCAAGGCACATAGAGATGAGATACAGGAGGAATTAGATGCAGACACATAGAGATGAGATACAGGAGGGATTAGATGCAGCAGCAGCGATGGATGTGTACAATTAATTCATATCATAACAGACATATGCAAGGCACATAGTGATGAGATGCAGGAGGGATTATATGCAGCAGCAGGGACCAGATGTGTACAATGAATTCATACCTGCAAATGAAGAAGATGTATTGTCAGATCAGGACATGACAGCATTGGGAAATGTATACCAAATATTACTTCTCTCACAAAGGCACACAGAATCAACATGTTAGGAGGTGGAGCTCTACTGGCTGCCTTAAGTCAGTTCCCCTTAAGAACATCCAGGCCTGAGGGGTGGAGTTAGTCAGTCTAGAGTCTGCAGTGAGAGGGAGGAGAGAGGAGACGGAGGAGCTGGTCGCTGGGAAGGATCCAGGACCAGGGACCACTGACCGCTGTGTGCACTCTAGGGAAAGGGTCGGAGGCAAGTGGAGAAAGAAGGGAACTAAGAAAGGGAACCGGTTACTACAGCCCTTTAGTACACCCGGACACCGGAGTCCGAAGCTGCCAGTATTTAGTGCTACAGCAAATGCCCGGAAAGCTCAGGAGAAGTTCACCCCCTGAAGAGAACAAGTAAGAGACGCTAAAACTGACCAAGCACAGGACCAGGGGCCATAAGAGGAATAGGGACCCGCAGAAGGACCTCATTGTCAGTTTAGGACAAAGCCCAGAGAGGGAGAAGAAGGGGTGGGTTTAGGCTCAGGCAGGACTCATCCCAAACCACAAAGCACAGACACAGAGGGAGGCCTCATAACTTTCTAAAGTGGAAGTCCCAAGTTGCACGGGGGACCTGGTTAATACTCTGGACTGTACCTGTTACCCTGTCACCAGTAAAAGGAACCGAAACAACAATCCCTGTGTGTCTGTGTGCCTGTCTAACCGCCGCAATCCACCGCTGTGTCAGCAAAGACATAACTACTACTCCCCTCATCCATCCCCGCTACCCTTAGGTAAAGCTCCACCTGTGGGGAGCTGTACCACACTCTGCTGCACCCACCATCAACTCAGCGGCCGGCTGCAGCGCTGGTATACGCGTTACCAAGTACCATAGGTGACATCATGTTAACAACCCCTTATCCCCCACCGTTCCCCGCCATAGAGGGTCCAGGGCACCGGACCAGGGATTGACCAGCCGTGATCCCCCCCATCAAAGCCGCCATCAGCCCCGGTACCCGAGTACCCCATACCCCGTTGACCGCCTCAATCCTCAATCCTGGCGTCACAAATAGGGTCCCGTGCCGGTAAAACCGAGTACTGTGTGCCAAGAACTGAACCTCATTAACTGTTTTTTGAACTGCATAACCGGTCCACCATTACAGAAATAAAGCTGCGCCACAGCACGGGTAGAAAAGAGCGGGAAGGTAAGCCCACCCCCTTCACTCTGCCAGAGATTCGCGAAGCGCAGCTCCCTGCTCCGGAAATACCCGAGGTGCTCCACTCCCTCTGCAGAGCCGACGACGATCGGGAAAGTTTGTTTCATCTCACCGGTTGGCAGCAATTAACTAGGGGGGCCCCATCATAAGTGACTCGGATGATGCACAGGTCCCTGACGGGGGAGATGCCCAGAATGCAGCACCCGGAGCAGCAGCCCAAATAATGCCGATAGCCTTGCCGTATATACCAGGTGCCAAATGGTTACCAACATATGAAGGCAAACCCGGTACGTTAGCAGCCTTTAAACAAAAGATGTGTGCAATGCTGAACAAGTATACGATGACACAGAAGCAGCGAGCCACCATTGTGCTGGGACAATTAACAGATGCAGCGGAGCTGGAGGCTGAGTCCTGGAGTGATGCTGACAGGGACTCTACTGCTAAAGTGTTTGATAAGTTAAAACCTGTTTTTGAAATTCGCACACAGTCTGAGTTGAGGATTCTGTTCTACCAGTGTAAACAGAGACCGCAAGATACCATCAAAGACTATGCCCTCCGTTTGCAATGGTCCTTAAAACAGGTAGACCCGGCAAGTGTATTGGAAGAGGATAAAATGATTGCAGAACAGTTTACAGAGGGATTGAGGTCAGACTACCGCCGCCAACAGGTGCATATGTGGGTATTGGATCACCCAACTGTGAACTTTAATGACTTAAGAGATTGTGCTATTACCGTGTTAAGAGATCCAGTGCCTTCAGAACCTGCAATCCAATCCTGGCAGGCTAATACCTCTCCCATAGACTTTAAACCTGTTTCTACAGAACCTGCAAAAGCAGAAAGTCAAGCTGTGGCAGATGATGACATGCGTAACCAGGTGCTGCAGTTAACCAAAAACATGGACTATGTATTATAGCTCTTGCAAACTATGCCTGGAGCACCACCACCAAGCAAAATCCAACTAGCTGATAGCCCTGAGGATGTCCCATGGATGCGGGGGACCAACGCACCATTCCAACGTAGACCCATGTCGCCCGTGGAGGGGACCAACAAGTCGCCCGTTCAGGGGACCGACGCACCATTCCAACGCAGAACCAGGGACTACACGGATTCTTCAGGGCAACGTATCTGCCTGTGATGCAACAAACCGGGCCACTTTGCAAGAGGATGACCTTTAAACACGAGATTCCTGGGCCCGAGGGCCAGCTCCCAGGAGTAGAGCAGCTGGGCCCAAATGACTGGCGTAACCGGTACGTGGGAGGCCGTCCGTACCTTAACATTACGCTGGAAGGAATCCCCGTGTCGGCCCTACTGGACACCGGGTCGCAGGTCACTACGATCCCACATATCCTTTACAAACAATTTTGGTCTGATGACAATCTTGAGCCCCCAAACACCAATTTTTATATTATTGCAGCTAATGGACAACCACAAAAACAGGTTGGGTACAGAATAGCTAGAATAAAGTTGGGGAGGGAGGAATTAAAAGGCCAAGGGTTATTTGTGGTAGAGGACAATTCTAATGAAAAATACCCCTACATGGTAATTGGTACTAATGTTATTGAAAACTGCTTTGGAGAAGTGTTGTTTTCACTCCGACAGATTGCTGAGACTGCGCTGGTTATGGGCGGACAAGAGTCATCCAAAGAGAGATCCGAGCCCTCATCCACAAGCAACAGGTAAATCTGTCTGGGGGAGAAATTGGCAGTGTGCGGGTAACAGACCCGATTCCCATTGTATTACCACCAAAAAGTGAGATGATGATATGGTGTCGAGCAGCGAAAGGTTGCAGAGGACAGGAATACCAGGCAGTGGTAGAGCCGGTATTTTCAGAGCACAGGCCTACACTACTTACAGCCAGAGGGGTGGTGGATGTACGCAAGGGACAAGTACCAATCCGTTTATTAAATTGTGGGGAAGAGGAAGCAAAGCTATCCCGGTATGCTACTGTAGTAAAGCTGTACACTGTTTGTAACAACAACATACAGGCAGTGGGACCTGTTTCCCGCCCTACCCAGGCAGAAGAAAAACAACTCCAAAGGACAGCTAGGGGAGTGGTGTCAGCAGTTGCCACATGGGAACTGAAGCCACCCCTTCTTACCAAAACCCGCGAAGTTTCCCGGGGTACCCCGGATTTAGAAAATATTTAGTAAGAAACCATTAGTTTTTTGGGAGGATTAAAGGGGAAACACCATTGAATATCCACAGGAATAAAACCCCCAATTAATTGAGACACAGACCCATTCCACCAGGTCACCCCAAACATCCCCAAAGAGATGCTGATGACATGAAGGAGGACAGGTAAGCCCTGTGGGCCTCGGTTAGGAGTCTCAAACACGGGGACTACCAGATATCCTTCCGGGGGAAAGGACCCAGCCCAAAGGGGTAGCTCCTTCGGAGAACACCCTAACCACCATGTTAAGTGGCCCTTTTAGTCAATATCCAGCTTCCCTTTTTCAAGCTTAGAGATATGACAAGGGAATACCAAGAAACCCGGTATCCATCCACAGACAGCTGTTTTGGGGGGTTTCCCCCCCATCAGTGGGGTAGGATTTTTTGGGTAGGGGGAAGCAAGGCCTAGAGAAACCAAAAATCACAAAGTATTTACTGATCTCAGGGAGACCAGTCCAAGAAAAAAACTGCGGGCAGCTGGCCACCTAGCCAGAATCCTACCCACACGATGAGGGGGAACCCCCGAAACAGCTGTCTGGGGGGATGGATACCTGGTCTTGGTATTCCCTTGTCATATCCCCTAAGCTTGTAAAAGAGCTGGATATTGACAAAAAAAGGGGCCCCTTAACATGGGGGGTTATGGTGTTCTCCGCAAGGACCACCCCTTGACTTTGGGGCCCCTTTCCCCGGAAGGATATCTGGCCCAGCCCTGTGTTTGAGACTCCTAACCGAGGCTCCACAACTTATTTGCATATTCATAATTCCCAGGGGGCAATGCGCCTAGGGAAATTTACTGTATTGAGTGCTTTAACCAGCTGCCCGCAGTGTTTTTTTGGACTTGGCTCCCTGAATCAGTGAAAACTTTGTGATAAGGAGGCCCGGGTTATAAGAGATAGAGTAGTCCCTGGGCACCCCTTTAGGGCCCAGTCAGAAAAAAGATGGCACGATGAGGGTGTGTTGGGTTACAGGGATGCCAACCCAAATTTACTCACAAAGATGCTTACTCGTTACCCC